>JAACNH010001048.1:0-107311 GCA_019447015.1 Hymenochirus boettgeri | reverse complement strand
AAGGAACGTGACTGGTTCAAGAGAGGTGTTAAGGAGGCCATTTATGTGAAAATAAAGAAACCAAGCCTAAATAGAGGTGGGGGGGTTCGACACCAACTGTCTGCCATGTACAATGCTGTTTTAACACCTTACTCTGGGCGTTCCTATAACACCTCTTAGCCACTATCTAATCACACCCTTAACACCTGGCTGTGATATGCTAATTGGGATTTTCCAGGGTACATAATTGCCACAGATTCTTGTACAAGTCATTCTGAATTGAGAAAGCCAGTCGGATGACTAGCGAAACGTCTTCAAGAACTACATTTCAAGTCCAGTTGATCTAATTGAATACAACAGATATACCATGACCTGGATGAATGAGAACCTTCACAAGCATAATTGGTAAACTAATTGTGCACTACAGAATATGTGCATAAATGCAAATACATACATGTCATTTACTGTAATAACAAGCATTTATGTTCTGTAGTCATGTATAGTGACCATTTGCACTGTCTAATCTGACTGTGAAAAAAAACTGAAAGTGAAAAAAGAACTTAAGCCTTACCTTATGTTCTTCAATCAATTTCACAGGAGCCTGGAATGAAGGTAAGTATATTTGCCTTACTCATGATTCACTGCTGGCTGCACTGACAGGTCCCAACCACTTCCGGTTTCACTTTAACTATAGCATGCATTAGAATGCATGCGCGCTAAATTGAAGCAGGAAGCAGTCGGGACCTGTCACTTTAGCTGGTGGTGGATCATGAGTAAAGTAAAAAATTGCCTCTTGTTCCTGGTTCCTGTGAAATTGATTGAAGAACAGAAGGTAAGGCATAGGTCTTTTACCTCCTGTCCTTCAATGAATGCATTAAAGGAATAGTTCACTTTTTCCATGAACTATTCCCTTAAGAATTCAGCACTGGAAATCTTCCTGTCATGTCAAAAAACCCTTGCAACTCTCTATGTAGCCTTTATGTTAGTGTTTCCTTTAGCCTTTAATTTTAAGATCCCTCATTATATGCAAAACAATATTAACTATAGAATATTTAAAGAGCTAAATGTCAAGAAAACTTCTACAGGTCAGAGCCCCACCCCTTTCTTGAGATCTTACTATTTTCCGCTATAGGATGCCATAATTCACACATGCTAAAATATAGCAAAAAATTAGTTGCACTACATATGACTTTTATAGGGATGTGTACCAAGAATTGGTATCCCTCTATGTTGCCTCCTCTCGTTGAAGTTTCTGTCTTAAAGAGCCATTATTGGCTCGGTACATAGCTTTCGGATGTTGTGCAACAGAGTTTTTGCGTACCACCGCAACCGCTGTTATGCCTTTAAGTCACTTTAACCCTTGGTACATGAGTTACTGGGACTTTAAGAGGAAAAAAGCTGATAACAGCTCTCCGTACATAGCCCTGTTAAAGGCTTAATAATCTATAATAGTAATACTCACATCATGTGCAACATTTTAGGACTATTGTAGTGTCTTAATCAAGCTATGAGCAACTATTTTAACAACCAGGTTAAATCCTTATATACCAGTGCAGGAAATTACACACACCTATTACAAATACATGCAGCCGGGTTAGAATTTTACCTAGTGAAAATAAGACACCTAAATTCACAGAACAAGTAAACAAATATATCAAAAATCAATACACGACCATAGAACAGATAGTCACAGCAAAAATATGCAAGTCATAATCATGATTAATGATTGATCCACCAGGATTCGTTTTCAGTTCCAACTGTCATTTAGACTGTTTCTCCCCCACGTACTACCTCAGGGTTATTCAAAAAAAGTTCTTATCGTTTAAAATGGTGCTAATTTTACCCCAACCAATCAGATCTTATTTAACATTTGAAAGCTTACATCTGATTGGTTGGGGCAAAATTAGCACCATTTTAAACGATAAGAACTGTTATTGAATAACCCTGTAATATATTAAATCCTCTGCCGTACATCCCTTTTTGACAAAACGTCAAGTGACTGGCAAAGTTTTCTAATTCAAATTAATAGAGCACATGTGTTGGAAGATCCTATATTTGCCCTTCTGTGTGGTCTCACCCACATAAAGCAACTAAGAAGGGCAGAGCACCTTGAGTCACATGTATATGTACCCTGTATCCTAATCTCTCTACCACTACATTGGTGTTTACATTTTGGACCCATGAGGACAATGACAGATTTACACTGCACACAATTATGACAGGGGTACATGCCATTTCTTTGGCTCTCCAACCATGTACCTTTTGTACTTCTTTCAGAGTGTCTTTCAAGAAAACTACATGTGATCTGATTGTCCTACCTCTTTTATTACAGGGGGTATTGCTAGAACCTCTTTAGGATACTTCAATGCTTTTAGATGCTTTCTGCAATATGTACACTATTTTTATTAAACCGAAGTACAAATGCCGTCCATTTTGTTTTGTTTATGTCTCCTCTATTTATCCCTATCTCTATGCAATTTTCTTTCAGCTTTATTCAAAATGTCAGCTGGATATCCTCTTTGTTCAATTTTGCCCTTCATCATAGTCAGCAGTGTGTGTGTATGTACATGCTTTCTTAAATTTACAGGGAGGTGTAATGAAAGTTCTTATTGTTAAAAATGGTGCTGATTTTGCTCCAACCAATCAGATGTTAGCTTTCAAATGTTAAATAAGATCTGAGTGGTTGGGGCAAAATTAGCACCATAATGATAAGAACTTTTATTGAATCTTCCTGATACTTATTATACAAATAGGTTTAAGAAAAAAATAATGCATAATTGTTAATTTGTGCAATAACTGTGCATTACATGTTTCACTTTTAATATTGTATTAAATTCTCCCAAAAAGCATAATTAATATAAAATCTCATGCAACCTAATGTTAAATCAAACTAATTCAAACTGCTTCAACCAATAAAAAATGTATCCAATGGATAAAATTAAGACTTTAATATGTAAATATACATGTGTAGCCAACATATTGTATATTAAGTAATTTTGGTGGAAGGTGGATTGTGTGCTACATACCGGTATTATTTTTTTGAGACATTCGTCTGGAATATTTAGACCATCAGTTGAAGCTGCTTAAAAGAAAAATATGTAATAAGATCTTCAAGAATAATTGATTCCAACAAACCCCTTTAATATAATTACCTAATAACCCAGTTCACATAATAGAAATGGATAAATAACAGTTTTCAAAGTAATTATACAGAATCCTAAAACTGAAATGTTATTCAATTAAAAAATGATTTGAGGTTGAGTGGTTAGTCCTGGGTTTTCTCTGAACTGTGGGTTTCCTCCAGTTATTCTGTTTTCAACCACAAACATAAAGACATGTTGCTAAGGTACTTATAAGCGTTTGAGGTAAGGGACTAATGGGAATTGATAAATTAACTGTAAGGCAGTGCACAATAAGCACTAAAAAGGAGAAATTTTGTGTTCAACATATTTTTCTTCTTTTGCCCTGCAAAATGTATATTTCAAAGCTTGAAAAATTAAGCGATATAGCTGCTTGTTATATTACTGTATTTCTAAGCTTGGAAGTAAGATAACTTAATTCTTTTAATTGAAATGTATTTTATTCTATCTATTTAAATTTTAGCATAATTAAAATGAAAATAGATAGATAATTAATACAATGAATGAATGGTTGCATTAAATAAACTGAGATGTTAGAAATATAGGGCCTCCTTTACCCATGAGCAATGCGCAGATATAAGGGATACAACTTGAGCTAACCGATATTGAATAGGTAAGTGCAAGTTTAACTCCTTCTTTTTAAAGTATTTAAAAAAGGAGCTACTTTTAGTGCTACAATTTAATGCCTTCCGGGATTCACCCTCAAATACCGGAAGACACATTTGTCCAGAACGATTGCCGCTCCAGGTAAATGAGGACCAAAGTTCCATTCGTTTGAAACTATTAAAACAAATGCTATAAACATAGATATGCACAGTTTTTTTATTATCTAAAGATTAAATGCATCCTTACCCAACATATGATAATAAAAATAATGTAATAATGTAATTTTTGAAACCATGGAGAATGAAAGTTCCCATGTATACTGTCTATATAAACCAACAGCACATTTTATTATCAATTGTTATTTTTATATTTTTACAACTATGCATCTGTTGTTCCAAGACAACCTCCCTTACCAGGAGTACAGAACTTAATCCAGAATTTATGTATTACCTACTGGACTTATGCCTGAATACCACCTATTTCAAGTATAAGGATAAGCAAAAACATGGATGTGCTATGGAATCTCCAGTTTCACCCATTGTGGCAAACCATAAAGTGTAAACACAGGCTCTTAATACCTTCAAAGGCATTGCACAAAGGATCAGATATGTGGATGACACCTGAGTTAAAATCTACCAGAAATAAGTAAAAGCATTCACAGAACACATCAATGCTGTGAAACAAAACATCAGATTTAAACGGGAAGAGGTGCAAAATAGCACACTTGCTTTTTTGGACTGCTTTGTAGAAATCAGGGAAAATGGTAAACTCTTGAATGCCATCAACACCTTGCATTCAGAAGGGGCTTAACATCTAATGCTGATTGGGACACATTCCAGTGTATTTATTGCCAACAGATTCTTGTACAAGTCATTCTGAATTGAGAAAGCCAGCTGGATGACTAGTGAAAAGTCTTTAAGAATGAAACTTGAAGTGCAGTTGATCTAACTGAATACAACAGATATACAAATACCATAACCTGGATGAATGAGAACCTTCATGAGCATCTGAGAGAGACCCCTTGCTTATTATTTGACTTAACTTACCAAAGAAACAGTTTATAGATACCAAGAAAAGTACAGCTGTAGTTTTCATAGTGTTAAAGATTCGACACTGGGTACCACGTAAAATGAAAGTCATCACACACCTGAAAGTATAATTTATATTATCCGTAAATGGCCTGATCTACCAGTGACACTGGAAATTTCATCACTGTCACTTTCATTAATCTAAATCTTTATTAATTTGTTTTAGATTTTACTCAAATTACAGCTACCGAGAAAGGTAAATGTTAACTATTGTCTTTTTTTTTTGAGAAGGGAAATATCAGAAGCCATAAATATTTACATATATCATGTTAATTCTTATCTTCAAAATGATATTGTGTCTCTATAGATGGTTAGCAGACCATTCAAAATAATAACTAATTACTGTAATTGAATCTATCTTTCCATCAGCTGATGTTAAATGATCCATAAAAGATATTTAGTTCATACAATTATAAGTTACTAGACATTAAGCCCGCTACAATAACGGGCGCTAGAAGCACAGAGTGCCCCCTTAGTGTTCCAAGGCCATAGTCCTCCTCCATGTCCCAAGGCCAGAGTACCCTCTTAGTGTCCCAAGGCCAGAGTCCCCCCTCTGTCCAAAGCCAGGGGCCCCCTCTGTCCCAAATCCAGCCCCCCCCTGTCCCAAATCCAGGGCTCCCCCTCTGTACCACATCCAAGCCCCCCCCTCTGTACCAAATTCAGCCCCCCCCTCTGTCCCAAATCCAGGGGGCCCCCTCTGTCCCAAATCCAAGGGCCCCCCGTCTTTCCCAAATCCAGGGCCCCCCCTCTGTCCCAAATCCAGGGGCCCCTCTGTCCCAAATCCAGGGGCTTCTGTCCCAAGCAACCTTACCTGCAGTCTGTTTAATTGCTGTTCTCCCTCTGTGTGTTTCCTGTGTTTCTCCCTCTAGTGGTGAGTCAATAGGAACTGCAGACACTCTCCCTCTAGTGGTGAGTCAATAGGAACTGCAGAGACTCTCCCTCTAGTGGTGAGTCAATAGGAACTGCAGAGACTCTCCCTCTAGTGGTGAGTCCATAGGAACTGCAGTGACACACACGGACACAGGGACGCACACTTAGGGTTTTATTATATAGGATACTCACTACATTTGTTTTTATAACAATATAATCTGCAATACCCATTCAGATGCTACATTTAGTTTTCATTTTATAAAATACTGCATAGAAATATCTTTTCATCAAAAAATTAGAAAAAAAAAAAAAAGATACCTCCTTATAAAATGCAAACAGTTACAGTAAAGTACAATTGGCAAATCTGCAAATTGGTTAGGGTAATACTTTTAAAATATACCGTAACTTTTAATAAATATACGTTAAAAATAGAACACACGTATTAAAATTCAAATGACAACCAGCAGGTTAACTCAGGGTAGAAATAAGACACAGAAAGCTGGTACATATAATATTCATGGTTTAAGCACCATTAGGGAGCGAAACGCGTCAGGAGGACTCTGTGTTTAAGCACTTACTGTATACCCTAGACCATGCAGGATTGTTTGTTCAACTAACTTATTGCACCTGGTCTTTTTCTTTGCACTGTGTAGTTAATGTTGCACACTATTTGCAATTAATAGGGTGACCTTTTGTGCTACTTATTTTTTAGATACATCCAGCAGTCAGCCTTTGTGTCTTTTTTAGTTACAGGGCCATAAGATTAGTCCGCTATCTGCTAAGACTAGGAAGGCACCGAGTGCCTAGGGACACCTATTCTACTAATAGGGCTAGTAGGGTGGAGAGGTCTCTCCCACCCTCCCCAGGGATATATAGTTTTTTTCTTTTTCTGTACCTATCCTGTTTCTACTAAATTTGCTGACTGGTATGATGGAATTTTAATATGTAATTGTTGTATTTTTAAGGTATATTTATTAAAAGTTAGATTTTAAAAGTATTTCCCTAACCAATTTGCAGATTGTACTGTAACTGTTTGCATTTTATAGGGAGGTATCTTTTTTTTCCCCCTAATTTTTTGATGTCAAGTACCTAACCTTCAGTATTCAGCGGTGCGTCACTAATTTCTTTTCTGTTTAGAAATATCTTTTATTTATTTTTTTAGAGTCAGTCTTTAAAATATACTTTACCTACTTCCTAATTACCACTTGATATTATACCTGTTGTCACTGAAAGTCATTGCAAAATATTTATTTGAGCCACAAAAATTCTCTGAGTGATAATAGGCTGGGTACACACTAGGAATGGACTAGAACTCAAATCCGAGTTCAAGCCCAACTTTATGAATTCAGACAAACTCGAACTATTCGAACTATTTGGTTTATTCTGGTGCTTTGTACAGGTGTAGGCAAGAATCCCTACCACTTTTAATACTGTGTGAGTGATTTATTAAAATTTTAAAACTTTCATTTTGTCAGTTGGTAAATTAAACTCTTCACAAACTCTTCTGCTGTATTAGAGGCCCTTCCAATTCGCTAAACCTGATGTAAATGACATACATAAAGAAATCCAAGCAAGTCAAAAGCAGCCTAATTTAAAGGAATTGTACTCTGATAAATGTACTTTGCCTCATTTCAATCTATAAATGAATACATGTTAACGGATCTTACTCTGAGTTGTTTGTGTTGCTGCATGACTTCAACCCAGTACACGTTTTACTCAAGCTCAGTCCCCCAGACCCCTGCCAGACTTTTTGAATCTCTGTGAGGGCAAACATGCTTAGTAATCTATATGATTTAGCATTGGGAGAGGGAATTTCCCACCATGCAGTTCATGTACTTTCACCATTCCAGCTACAGCAGAACTATACGTAACAGAAGAATTTATGATACTAAGGCACTTGATTGACAGCTGAAATGTTAATAAATAGGGGACAGGTCAACAAAAAATGGTACAGTGATATTTGGGAAGAATTATAGTTTCCAGGAATGGGTAATTAAAAAAAAAATCCCAGTGTACATGTCTTTTAAGTTTTATTAAATGAGAACTAAACCCAAATTTGTATACCTCCATAATCTTATACTGTTTACTAATGTAACCCCCTGAGGGACTGAATTGAAAGAAAATTATACCAGTATACCATATACTAAAGCTGGGTACACACATTCCCAATAAAGGGTACTGATGGGATTGGCCCTTTATAGGGAAAGTGTTTATTGGTCAAAACAAATGTCTCTGATGCTGACGAGCGCTCCGTTTTAAAAAAAAAATGTACTAAGGTATAGGGAGCCGGCTGCGATCATAGGGAGTATGGCAGTCACAAATGTTTCTTCCTATACTTTATATAGGGAGTGCTACAGTGTGTGTTTCACTTGCCTAATTAGCTTGTTGATTCATTGGGTGTGTTTTTTTCCTTGCAGGATGTGTTAATTAACGTAAATTAATTTTTAATGTGATATGATATTGATTAAGGTCACGTTTTAATTTATTTGTATACATTCTGGACTATTGCACATCCAAGTTTCTCCCAAAATCTCTTGAAATGAATGTCAGCAATTAGGGAGGTTACCCTTTAATTAATTCATCTGGGCAGGGAAACATTTTCTCTGTTGCTCTTTAAAATGTTAACTTTCTAATACAGTGAACAAGCACAAGTTCTTCAGGACCCCAGTAATAAAAAAACCGCATTCTTTTGAATACTTTTTTAACATTTTTCCAATTAATGACATTTCCAAAATCCCAAGTTCTGAGAAAATACTAGAACAGGCAGTACTCCTCCAATTTACAGACAAAGTTGGCCTAATGGTTGGTACTAGAATTTAGTTTACCTCTTGTGTCCTGCTCAATGGGCATTTAATGGTGTCCCAACTGAAGTAAACATTTAGCTTAAACAGATTCTTGTGGATGGATCCTGTTTGTAACCAGAGAATGGCATGTAATAGAATAATTATTTATTACCTGTAACATGAGATACTATAGAAAGCCCCAAAGGCCCTTCTCAGGGTCGCAAGGGTCCTTCCAAGGGCCACAATGGCACTAATAAGTGCTGGGAAAGAGGGGTCCTGGTTCAAGCTGCTGGACCCCTTAAGCCCCAAAGGGCCCTTATCAGGGCCACAAGGGCACGTCTGAGTGCCGCAATGGCCCTTATAAGTGCCGGGGAAGGGGGGGTCCTGGTTCAAGCTGCGGGACCCCCTAAGCCCCAAAAGGCACTTCTCAGCGCCCCCGCTGGAGGGTCCCTCCACCCCCCCTGCTGGGAAGGGTTTGTGCAGCGGGTGGTCTCCGCCATGGAGGGCGGGGTGGGCATACGCCCCAGCTATCACCATGGGGTGTTAGAGCGGGTTGGGCATACACCCAGCCCATCCCCTGTGGTGGCGGATTCGACCACCACGTAGGGAGCAGGGGGGTGTGACCATTCCCCTGCTCCCTACGTCGGGAGCTCTCTTTTCCACGATATGGTATCACAGCGAAGAGAGCCCAAATTACCGCCGCACATCACCTTTATAAATATGGTGGTAATAACGTTTTTACCATGACGATGTGCGGCAGTAATATTTTTGCAGTAATGACAGCCGTTTATAAATATGCCCCTTAGGCTTTTGATACTGTATCACACGATTCTACTTATGTGTAAACTAAAGGTGCTTATATATTACAGCTTACCTGCAGAACGATTCCACAACATTAATACATTTTTGGAGGAACCACCTTTCCGGATCTTCTTTGTGACCGACATACAATCGCGAGGTCCCACCTTGACCATTCATTTTGTGATCGTATGTCGGTAGAAAAGAATTGATTGAATGTTGCGGATCGTTCTGCAGGTAAGCTGTACTGTAGGGGCCTTGAAAAAACATTTGTACATAGATGGAGAATTTGCTGATACAGTAGGCTGCATAAGAGAATGGATGTCAGTGGAGCCTCATCTGTGTGGTCTAAAGTGGGGTGCCTCAGCATTCTGTATTGGGGCCAAGTCTATTTAATTTATTTATTAGGGTTAGGTCCCACGGCAATGCATGCAGGATTTTTGCAATGCGCTTTTTGCATATGGGCTGCGCTCCAATGCACATCTGCATTATTGGAATGGAATGCATGTGAAATGCACAAAATGTCATGCACACACGTGTTCTAAACAGATCGGAGCAGTGCACATATTGGGCTCTGATTCAATTTATAAAGTGGGAGCAAGTATTAAATGACATGGGTATTGAGAATCATGGGTATTGAGAATCATATCATTTGGAATCTTCGAATAATAGACAATTGCTGCAGACTGTCAGAATAGACAGAAAAATGGCAGTTAAGATTCAATGTTGACAAATGTGATGCATAAGGGATTTAACAATCCTTGCACTGTCTATACTTTAAATGGCTCTGTGCTAAGCAGGGGCATAACTGCAAGGGCCTGTACCCAATGCAAGATTGGATGCCGGGCCCCTGACCCACCCCCTCCATGATCAGATGTTTTTTAAACAGCTGACTGTGCGTTTAAAACAGCTGTTTAAAAGACCGGACCCAAACTTACGGTTTGGTTGTGGAAGTATGGGTCTGGTCTTTTAAACAGCTGCACGTTTACTTCATAGCTGATCATGGCAGAGTTTGTGAGCTTGTGTCGAGCCCTCCTACTGTCTGTTTCCCCCGAAGTGTCGGGGGCTGTAGTTACACCATTGGTGCTAGGGGAAAAATATTTGGGGGTTTAGTAGATAGTAGACTTAGCTGTAGCAAACAGTGTCTGGCAGCAACAGCTAGCGTTAGAAAGATATTGTCCTATATAAAGAGGGGAAAAGATTCAAAGGAGAAAAATATTATTCTCCCTCTTTCAAAAGCACTGGTAAGGCCTCATTTGGAAAATACGGTGCAGGTTTGGACATTCTGGAAATGTAAAGAGTTCATACAATAAACAGTCTTGCATTGTTTACAATAGAAAATGCAGATATCCTTTCACATTAGAAGTTTAATCTTTTAGTTTCTTTACAGTGGGAAACAGTTCATTGTCCATGTGGTAATGGTGAATTCTTTGGATAGTTTAAAAAGTGGACAGGATAAGTTTCTAAAATTGAAAAATATCGAAAATTGCTGGTATTAATACAGTACATACCGGTATACTTTTGGTTGATCCAGGAATCGTTTCCAATTGCCATTTAGAGTCAGGAAGGAATATTTTCCCCCTCAATACTAATTATGGGTAGACAAAACAAATTGGACTAGATGGACATATGTCTTTATTCAACCTCCTATACTATGTCTTGTGTCAGCCTCTGGCTACCAAGATTATCGGAAGTGCAATGAGTCAGTCAAGGTGGAAGTAGAAACTTTAAAATAAAGTCAGGGCAGGGGAGTTGATTTACAGCCAAACTTTTTCAAAACAACACCCTTAATTGAAGGGTGTATAAGTATACATTAGTGGTGACAATTTAATAATCAGTTATTTCTAAGAAATACATTTCCAGGATCACAACTGTTTACATGCAGCACAAACCCTTGCTCATTGTAGGTATACTTTAAAGAACAAAAATATTTAGCAAACTACCAATCTCTTCATTCTAGGTATGTATATAAAATATAAGATATATAACATAATTCATCAGTACTATTCAATAGAGGTATTTTGTTACCCCGAGTTTTCATCCTTGATCAGTTCTGATCTCCCTTTCTCTTGCTTATTCTTAAGATGCTGGTACACAGCTGAATCCTGACCTGAGGACTTTGTCTGTCAAGTATAATGCCTTTTTGATGCCTTAACCTAGGCAGTGTTGATAACACCTCTTAGGCTGGGTACACACGGCCGGACTATTTGTCCCGAGCGAGCGCTCGCCAGGACAAATGTCCGTCGGTCGAGGCAAATTTGGCCGCCCCACACCAGCTGATAAGTGCCGTGAATAGGTCGGTGGGCCGAAAATATCTTCTGGTGTGTACCCAGCTTTAGCTTCAATGCAACCAACACCTTGCATTCTGGATATAAAGGCTTTGGGAATAGTGACCATGAAATGTTGTCATTTAGCATATATGTTAGCTAAAGGAAAAGTGCACAGCGTTTTAATTTAAGGAAAGCAAATTTTCCCGGGTTAAAAGTAGATGTTTAAATAAACTGGGATTATATATTATATACTGTGATTATATATTATCAGGTTAAGGTACTGAACAGAAGTGGACTGTTTTTAAGAATATTTTAAGCTATTTCACATCTACATTTATTCCCTAGGCTTAATTCTGATGTAAAGAGGGAAAAAGAAAAGAAGAAAAAGAAGTTAGTCCACTCTAGCACACCACATGTGGCAAAGGTACCCCCTACCCTAGGGACCACAATCTTCCAGTCAGCAAAAAAATGGATAAGAGAAGCACACTATATAAGTGCCTGATTCATTATTGTGAAAGGCATATAATGCTTCGGGGGCTCAACAAAACCTGAGGAAGGGGTTTTTCACAATAAAGAATCAGACACTTATGTAGTGTGCTTGTCTCATCTTTTTTTTTGCTGAAAGGAAGAAAAGGGCATTTAAAACCTTTAAGTCAGAGGGAACAGAAAGGGCCTTCAGGAATTATCAAAACTTCCACAAGCATTGTAAGAAAGCAATTAAGCTAGCTAAAATTAATAATGAAGTTAGGAAAACTGAACAAAGCATCACTAACCCTAAACAGTTTTTTAAGTATATTAATAGTAAGATTATGAAGACTGAAAATGTGGCACCATTAATAAATGGGGATAAATAAGTTACAGAGGATTGCAATAAAGCAAATGTCTTAAACATTTTTTCCGTCTGTATACACTATAGACGATCCAGGTACAGATAGCATTGAGTATAGTAGCAATAATAGTGTAAAATATGCAAGTACAGGATATGGTGCAGAAACAACTAATTAAGGTTTATAATAATAAATCTCATGGACTGGATAAAATACATCCTCGGGAACTTAGGGAGCTAAGTTCAGTTTTATGTAGGCCATTGTTTCTTATTTTTGCATATTCCCTCATGACCGGAAGTGTGCCTCTGTATTGGAAAAAAGCTGATATAATTCAAATATTGATAAGGGTAGTCATTCACAGCTGGGTAATTACAGGCCTGTAAGTTTAACTTCAGTGGTGAGGAAGAATCTGGAAAGTTTGATACAGAAACATATTCTAGAATATCTTTCAAGGACTGATACTTATACATCTTGTCAAACTAACTTGTTTGGCTTTTATGCAGAAGTGAGAAGGAATTTAGACTGTGGCATAGCAGTAGATGTAGTATACTTGGATTTTGGCTTTTGATACAGTCCCCCATAGGTGACTAATGTATAAGGTCTGTTTGACTAGGGTGGTACATTGGAGATGAACATAAGTTTGAAAAGTTATTTTTAGGCTGGACATGCCCTTTAAAGAGATTTGCTAAATATTGTACATGATTGACAGTATAGGACATATATTAATAATAATAATAATAATAATAATGTTATTTTAGCTGATCAATTTTTGTTCATTTAGAATTATTTCCAAAAATAAAAAGTAAACAAACCAGTACATCTGGTCACAAAAATATACTTTTTTAAACATGTATGATTCCACGTGCATTATAAATACAAGGAGTATAATTACAATGACAAAGACGAGCAGGGTGGCAACTAACAAAACATAACAAAGACTAGTTAATCATATTTATTGTAAACGTATTACATAAGCATTTCCAATAGTATAAATATCCCAGCTCCTGAACTCTGTTACTCGCATTTAGATACAGTTTCAATACATCAGTTTGAGACCCAGTATCCAGTCTTGGTCAGTATGAAGATTGCTATTGCTTTTTTGTTGGCGGCTCTAAGCATTTCCTATGGTAAGACATACAGTATACTACTATCAGTATTAATTGTGTTTTTGCATTAACAGAAATGGATAGTAAATCTCATAGTCAAGATTTTTTTATTTATTTTTTTAAATTTATCATTATATCATATTTTATATAATTTCTGAGTTACTTTGCTCTTGATTTAATGAATTGTATTTTTAGTAGATACTGTATAGTGAATACTTGTTTATGTAACACATTAAGTTATTGAATTATTTACAGTAAGCTCCCTTAACAGAATAAGAAATAGGATCTGATTATCATGAATACATTTTTTCTGTTTATTAGCATGTTTTATCAAATATTTTCGACCTATTGGGCCTATGTAAAATGTTCCAAGGTTTGCCGGTGCTATAAATCTGCATTAACCATTCGGATGTTATCTAAATGCAGTAGACCACCAAACAATTAGCATCTGGTTTGATGCTACAGATTAACAGCACAAAACTTCTGCAACTCTTATTACATAGCGTAAATGTACATTTTATTTCCCCACCCCCATTAATAAACCTTAAAATTAAATTTAGAATAATGAAACAAAATCCAGTTTGGTAGGCAAACCCATACTGGATATCTCACTCCGATTCTAAAACATCAGCCTAGTACACCAGGAATCCTTTGTGATGGTGGTTGGTTGCATTTGTCTGGAGGGAGCAGAATAAAGGAAAGAATAGGGAATACTAGTTCGGAAGCAATAGAGAGACTTCATTGTTACCTATTCTGTGTGAAGGCTTTGTGCCAAGTAGTTGGAAAGTTATTTATGTAGGAAGGTTGTAGTGTTCCCTGAATATTTCAGTTACAGTATATTGTGCTAGATGCCTTTCTCAATTCCAAAGAACTGCATTTGAAACAACTAGGTCAACAATGCCTTCTTTTAAAATTATGTTTTCCTTTCTTTACATTTTACAAAGCATAAGTGCCCTCCAATGTCTTTTTTTAATTCTTTTAATTATCGCAAGAAAATGGCAATGGGTTTGTCCTGTTCTTTGGACCTTTATCAATCCAACAGAAACAGGACCAAAACTTTGCATTTTTCTTGCCACAAATAAAAGGAATGAAGGAGACCATGGAGTGTGTTTATGCTTGGTAATTTAATATTTGTCAACATAATATATTAATGAATACAGATTTGTTTATATAGTGACACCCAGGCAGGTTGTTTTTTTATCCATTACATGTGCTGGTTCCCACCTACTGTATATATATATCACTGTATAGAATAAGTTAGCACAATGTTTTGCACTGTATTATATTATTATATTAATTATTTCCTTTTTTTTTTTAAGCATCACCTATCCATGATGGAAATTCTTTAGCTAACCTAGATGCCAATATCCTTCAATATCTACAAGGGCTGTTTAAGGTGTGTAATAAATCTTAAGAGTGTGGTTTCCAATTAGGTATTTGGAAAGAAACATTTGGTACTTTTTTCATTATCTTCAATGCTAGAAAAAGTTTATCATATGTATATTATGTACCTGGTAGTGTATGGCTTAACATTAATGAACTATTGGTTGAATTATTAGTAAAAAATTAATCCTGGTCCATAAGGAACCACAAAGGCTTGGAGATTCTAGCAAATGTTAAGTTTTGAAACTTACTAACTAACTTACTTTCTAGCTTCTTTGTCTTACGTCACCTGTTTCTAGCTTAGCTTTAGGGACACAGACATTGTATGTTTTTGTTTGTGAAACTTTTAGACAATCTCTTTTGTTTTGTCTGTAAATCAGATCTAACTTTGCTTTGTTTGTGTCACGTATTACAACATCGAAAGCTCTTGCTGTCAAGTTAAGACAGGACTGGAATTTTCAGTTTTTCCTCATTCTGTGTTGTGTGGCTCTTATATCCACACCCATACCAGCTACATCATTTAAATGAATGCACCTCCTTCTGTAAGATGATGTGTATTACAGGTTTGATCCAAAAATTACTAAATACATATAGTTACATAGTAATTGAGGTTGAATAAAGACATACGTCCATCATGTCCAACCTTTTCACCCTCCTTTTTAACCCTACCTAACAGTTGATCCAGAGGTAGGGGGGAAAAAGTGGGTGATTCACTCCTGACTCCAAACCGCCATCTGAAATATCCCTGGATCAACCAGAAATACAGTATATGTATTAATACTGGTAATTCTAGGCCACTTTTAAAGCTATTCAATGAACTTGCCATTACCACATCTGCTAGAAGACAGTTCCACAGTTTCACCATTCTCACTGTAAAGAAACCTTTCCTAACCTGAAGATAAAACTTCTTTTTTTCTAGTCTTAAAGATTTCCATGTGTCCTCTAACATGATCTATTAGTAAACAATGCACCAGAGTGTTTATTGTATGGCCCAAACAAAATGCTAAACTAAAGTAGCGATGTAATGTTACTTTTGAAAGAAAATTCAAATCACAAACTGATCTCTTGTTTAAGAGGATGAGATTTTTGTTTTTTTTTTACATTCATAATTATTTTTTCAACATATCTTTCTTTTTTTTTAAGAACAATGATGGTGATTTTGAAAAGAAGCTTCTGAATGTGCTTTGTCCCCACCAGCGAAAAAAGGTACAATATGGTTTTATATAGTAAATATGGATTGGCCCACCAGGAAAACAGAAAGACAGACCCCTGGTTGTCTCACAGACCAATCTCCCATGGAAACATAGGGGTGGAATTTATTAACCTGCAATATTGAAAGGCAGTATGCAAAAGTTTTAGGTGTATGTGGGGAAATGCTGTAAAGTTAGAATGCTTTAACAAATATACATTCTAAATGTTTATTGGTATCAATTTCTAAAATGCAAAGTAACCTAAAAGAAAAACCCAAATCTGCATCAATTCTTATGTATGGGTCTATACAGTAAGTATAATTGCAAAAAGTTATCATAGGATTATTGTCGGGTGTACTATATGTTTAATCAGTTAGACTATGGATTCTCAAACAGTGTGCCTCCAGATGTTTGAAAACTGTAACTCCCAGCATTCCCTTTTTTCCAGTGTAGATGAGGAATGTTGTGAGTTGTAGTTTTCGCAAACATCTGGAGGCACACCGTTTGAGAATCCCTGAATTAGACCAAACAGGTCTATTGAGCCACTACAGCATATGCAAAGAATGCAAGTACATTTAAAAGCTTTATCTTTTGCTAGGAATACATTAAAACTGCAGGGTAAGCAGCTTTTAAAGTCTAATTAGGGGCTTCCTTATTGGTGTAAAGACATGTATATAAAATACAGTAGAGACAGTGAATACTGGGGGCATGGTTGGTCAATAAGTGCACATGCTGACAAGGATCTTTGAAGTTTGAGAGTTGTACTGGCTACAGCCTTCTTAGTTATAAAATCTTTTCCCCACATGTGCATAAATGCAACTTACTAGAGAAGAAGTTTACAATGTGTACGTATTGTAGGTGGGAAAAACAGCTTTCATATTAAGATTAAAAAATAATATGTTTAATTCTCCTTTAAAAACTACATTCATGTACAGAAGAATAAGAAGTACAAGTGATAGTATGGCCCACACAGAGCCCTGATGTGTGTCTAGGATTACATACTATAAGTATGTAATCAGTCAGTATTTGAGGTAGCTTAAATTCACAGACTGTAAATGCAGTTGGAAATATATACCCGTACTTGCTGCTGTCACTACAAACACAGTGCAAACAATTTGAGCCGAAAAGTACATTTTATTATTTAAAATGTTTTTATTTTCTTTGATTCATTTTTTTAACCTATTAATAAATATTTATATGCTATTATGTGTATGTTGTTTTACAGAGTGAAGATGGTTTAGCTTTTTTGGGTGAATTCCTGCAGAATATGAATGTTTTAGTGGTAATTGAAAAAGATTTTTTCTAAAACTAATCCTTTTAGTGTTAAATTAACTTAGACAATTTTAATAGTGTATTATACATTAAAGGATGTTCTGTGTGTTTGCAAGGGAAAATATAGAAAAATAATGCCAAATGTAAGGAGACCTAAAGTGAAGAGAGGACCCCACCCATATTCGATATTTTTGTGGCTATCATTCTCATCTTACAATCTTGTGAATTATGTCCAGTTTTAGCTCCACCCCCCCCCCATGTAGGTCCGTATGCAGAGGTCCATCTACGCCTCGGTGCCCTTTTAGACAAAAGGAAGTTTTGCAGTTTATTACAGCCATTGGGCTTAACAGCAGATACTGTACACACCTTGAAGTATAATTATATATAATGTATAAATATATCTGTTCCCTCTCCCACTTTTAAGGTACCTAGTGTAAGTACCTCTGGGGGTACATTAAAAAACACTCAATGATTTTAAGATTTACTTAGGAGTCTGGCCAGTATAATTTCTTAATGTTGTGTGTCTTTATGTTTGTTTGTGTTTAGAATTGTTTGTGCGCACAGTCTCTTTATAGTTAATTATTATTTTAAGTTCCATTATGTTAACTCTCTTTTTTTATTTACAGCACAATATAATTTCTTTATTTGATCCAAAATCAGGATTACAGAATATTCCGGTAAATTTTCTTTGATATTCAGATTTTACTAGGATGCAAGAATTACTTTTAATCACAGGTGGTTGCCAATAGCCATCCATTAACAATAGTATAACCCCCCAATGAACCTGGTTTTAAGTAGGGATGGCATAGAACTCGAACTCGAACCCGAGTTCGAGCCGAACTGTTCGAGTTCGAACGGACCCGGACTTCTCGAACTATCTCGGACGCGGACTTTCGATATTTCCCGGACTTTCGATGATTTATCGAATGTTCGAACGTTCGAACGTTCAAATCCGCGAGTAAAATGTACATGGTATCTAGGCGCGAACATCGAATCTGCGAGTAAAGTCTCCATTAAAGCCTATAGGCGAGCATCGAATCTGCGAGTAAAATGTCCATGTTACCTCGAACGTTCGAACGCGAAAGCTCGAAAGTAGCGCGTGTAAGAATAAAATCGATTTTACGAAAGTCCTGGATATTGGAACATGCTCCCCAGACCATTTCCCAGGTCCCACAGCCATTTACATTAAGTTACCATTAATATTTTAGTTGTATTTCACTCGAACTTTTCGAACTATTTGCCTCCCATAGACTTTAATGGGTCGGTTTTCGAACTTTCGAACTTTCGAACTTTTACAATAGTTCGAAAGTTCGAAAACGGACCGAACTTTCAATAGTTCGACCATCTCTAGTTTTAAGGTGCCTGTCCTGGTGTCCTCTCTGTCCGGCAGTAGGTGGAGCATGGGAAACCTGTTGGTTTGCATAGGCAGCTTGATGTTTTCTGGTGTTTCATCTTTTCACAGTATAAAAATAGAGCATAGGACCATTTAGCCATTGTTTTAGAATCCCTTATATAAACACTTTCTCTTTAGACACACAAAAACATAAAAACATATGGTAATTAGTGATGGCCCAGTTTGCGGATCCTATCCCGGATCCGCGGCGGATTTACCTTGTTCGCGAACGGTGGATATCGCGGATTTTCCGGTTTTCCGCCTTCCAAACTTTTCCGAAACGCGTTTTCGAAAATTTTTGAAATTACGAGGATTTCTTGTATTTTTGAAAATAGGGGAAAATTCTCGTAAATTCAAAATTTCGCGGATTTTTCACATTTTTGGACGGAGCAAGCCACATTTTCCTCCTATTTTCGAAGAACGGATTTTGCCGAACTTTCATTTTAATAGGTTTTAATGGGTTCCTCGAGTGGACCGGATTTAGCGAAGATCGGACATCTCTAATGGTAATAACACAAACAGTAATTTTTGTATTGCAGACAAACAGTACTTCTAAAGCTGGGGATTTTAATCCTGATGTTGCACAAAAGATTATAAAAGCTATGGTAAATATATTTTTAGCAATATTTTGTATATAACACTAGGATTCATTTGAGTAAATGTAAACATTTTGCCAATGTTTTTTATTTTTTTATTTTTTTGCTTTTAGGGAGGTCTATTAGAGCCAACACGTGCAGCTATTTGTGGATTGCTGGTAAGTAAAAATATAAACATATATCACCAGACATTACCTTGGGTCACTCACCAGGATAATGTACAAAAACTAAATCACATCCACATTCCACAGGTGAGGGAATTTAATGAGAGCTGCTTGTGCTCCGTGCTTAACATTGTACTTGTAAAGCCCGGTATGCTATTTGCTACCATTAAAAAGTCACACAGAAGATCCTCAAGAATAATATTAAATTACTTGCAGTGGATGTGCAGGGGACTTTTGCAAAACCTGTACAGCCACCACAATACCTATCTTTAAGTCATGCTACCTGTTGCAGGGGGTAATTCTGATAGTCTCTTTAGGTTACAAACAATACTACATTTAGAATTACTGGCAGCAAGTAACATAATAAGCCAAAACTATACAACGTACAGGGAGATTCAATAAAAGGTCTTATCATTTAAAATGGTGCTAATTTTGCCCCAACCAATCAGATCTTATTTAACATTTGAAAGCTAACATCTGATTGGTTGGGGCAAAATTAGCACCATTTTAAATGATAAGAACTTTTATTGAATAACCCTGTTAGTTTGCAACAAAAGTAACTAAAAAGTCAAAATTGCATCAATATTTTACTCATACTGAAATTTTACCCAATTCTTTATTGGCACATTTAGAACGGACCTCTAGGAAATTTGGAAAATGAATTGGTAAGTACCCACTCTTTTCAGTTGTTTACTTAATCCTAAATGCATGTAAGAAATTGCCTGGTCCTTAGCATTTACATTATATTCTTAGTATTATAAGTTGCCAGTTATCAAATATGCTATAAATTATAATTTGGCAAGTTTACCTATCAAAAATTGATTATGTTCAGAAATACAGTGGTGTGTTTTCATTCTTAAGTTTCCTGACCACATTATTAATTATAAAAATATTAAATATAGTGGCCAGAGGGATGATATTTATTTTCTACCATGTTTTATAAGATATTGTAAATATGGTATTGAATTATAATATGTATGCCCACAAATGATCATATATACTGTATGTGGTCTAAATTATGGGGAGGGGATAGGTGATTTAATTACCTCAAAACTACTGTACCCTTAAGAGGTAAATATTTCCACATGTCCATTATATTAAGATTAGTCAATAAGAAATACCTAAAACATCCTTAAACATCCTTAAACATATGCATCTTCTAATGAAGGCAATGTGTGTAGGACTTGGACCTTAATTTTGTGATTAAATTACCACACACACATCCAATTGTTCACTGTCAAAAGAGGATGACTGCTACACAATTTTTGAAAGTAGTTGATTATATTTTAAGTTGGCTTTGGCGCTCTTTTACCTTTAACTTTTAATTTAGGGCTGTATTTATTTAAAAAGCAGCTAGACCTGTTGTGTGCTGTGCATATACATACCGATTGTTTCTTCAAAATAAACTTCTGGACTTTTGAACTGTTCCTTCTTAGTGTTAAATTGTAAACTGTTTAAATTATTTGTTCAACACTAATTTTAATTATGGTTTTTCTATTATAAGAGGTAGGAAGAGTAGGTGCAACACACTTGTACCTAGGATAAGGGCATTTCCTAATGAAAAACTCATTTAGGCTGAGAAAGATTTTTAACTATAACTGAAAAGTTAACTTTATGCTGAGATACTAACATGCAATACCCGAGAATCCCTTCAGCACAATATCACAATTTTCACCATACTCTTTACCTATAGCCAAGATCCCGTTTTCTGGGATGCTTGGCACACCTTTCTGGGCACAATAACCCCTAGGTATCTGTGCTGAAGCCATGGATATTCAAATAGAATGGAATACACTTGGTGAAACTGGGCACCAAACCAGCTGGGCAGCTGTAGAACCTAATAGTAATGTAGAAGAATGGAAGGTGGAAACAAAGTTAGGAATGGAGCCAAGGGTCAAACACGGGAACTCAGCCAACCAAACAAGGTACCAGGAATGAAGAGAGAGTTGTGGTCAAGAAATAAGCAGAGATCAGCACAGGTGGTGAAGAACCAATGTCAAATGGAATGCAGAAATCAGCAACTATAATCAGATCCCCCAAAAAACCTACTGAAAGAGTAGAACCAAAGGCTATAACTGGCAAAGCAGGAAAAAGGAAGAATACAAATTTGCCATCTAAAACAAATGGACCAATAGAAAAGTGGCAAATCTGAAGCTAGCCGAAATCGCGGAAAGGCAAACGTCAGAAAGACCAGAAGACACAACAAAGATAGTTGAAGACAACACCAGACGGACCTGAAGTTTAGTGGAGAGACTCCAAAGTTGTCCAAGAAACAAAAGAGCAGGAAGGAGCAACGAGGGAGTGGACAGAAGGTAAGGAGCAGCATCTTGATCTTACACATGTACAAGCACATTTTAAAAAGTAATACCACAATGTTAGATATAGCATTATGGTAGATATAATTAAAACAAAACCTAAAAATAATTGTTACAACCAATTAACTTTTCCTATTATTATGTTGTACATAAGAAAGACTAAACCAAAATGTTTACATAATTTGAAAGCACCCCCCCCAAGAACATCATCATTAAATCATTATGCCCCATCTCCTGGCTTCTGCCACATGCTCCCCTGCCTAAATATGGATTGGCAAGAGACTTCTAGTAGGCATGCCCGGATGTAACTAGTTCCTGCAGTATGTTAGGATTGGGCTTGCGCAAGAGCACAATGGTAAGTGACCATACCGCGTGAAACTGCAATTCTAGTAAATAAAACGCAAACTCCAACATAAAAAAAAATGTACAACATCTACATCAAAAGTAGTGTTGAGACACAGATTACTATATCAAGGTGTTCATCCTACTGATTCAGTGTTGCCCAGCTCAGAGGTTTTAGTTGTCTTTTAAAGTCTAATGTTAATGTATTTTATTTGTTAGGGAGATTCAGACACAGATCTCAAACCAGGAGAAGGAGCTTTTGATCCATCTTCCCTCTTGGTAAGAGTATATTACTTTTTTTTGTTGTTGTTTTTTAAAAACATAATTGTGACTATCTTATTCTAAAAAAAATAGTTATGTGGGGTTTCCAGAATTCCCATTAAAATGCTGTTTTAAAATTAAGACCTTTTCCCCACTAGGACAGATGAAAATGGACCAAAAACACGCAGTCTGTTTTTTTGTCCATATTCGTCCATTTTATTTGTCTGTTTTTTTTATAACTTTTTAATTAAAACATGTCCGTTTACAGACAGATATTCATGCAGCAGTGCGTTTATTTAAAGTACCAATCTGATCCATTATGATGGAGATATCTTAACTTCTTAATTTTATAATGACATTTTCAGAGGCAAAAACTGATGTTTCATGGCAGAATTTCTGATTTTGGAAAGGAAATTTAGCAGTTCAAGACTTTGAAGCTCTGAGTGCTGGTTTTATTCCTTTACTGCAGTTCTTTTCCCAAGACAGACCCTGTTCACTTACATTACAAAATGTAATGGTGTATACAAAGGTTGGCCAGTATTTTCAAATCAATGTCCAGTATTTAATACAGAACTGTTGGAGAAACACCTTCTTATAGCGGAAGGCATCTTGCAGTCTCATGCTATATGAATAGCATTGCCCACAAATTCCAAGAAACAAGAAGTAATTTCTTACTCCCAGGTTCTCCAGAGTAAAGGGCGGAGATATGCTCAATGGAGGGCTTTTTGCTCCTTTTGGCCTCACTCTCCCTAAGATTTCTAGCTGCCTTTTCTACAGAATTGTTATAATCTTACTTTCTGGTTCATTGTTTATTATTTGATTGTTTCAGGGAATCTCAAGTTCTTTCTGAAGATAACATATTATTTAAGGTTGAATAAAGACAAACGTCCATCTTGTCCAACCTTTTTACCCCTCTTTTTAACCCTACCTAACAGTTGATCCAGAGGAAGGCAAAAAACCCAAAACAGAACTACAGTATATGTATTAATAACAGTCATTTTCAATATAATTTAGTTTTAGAAAATTATCCAGCTCACTTTAGAGCAATGGATTTGCCATTACCACATCTTTTGGAAGACAGTTCCACAGTTTCACCGTTCTCATTGTAAAGAAACCTTTCCTAACCTGAAGATGAAACTTCTTTTCTTCTAATCTTAAAGAATGCCCACAAGTCCTCTGATATGACCTATTACTAAACAATGCAACAGACAGTTTTTTATATGGCCCATTAATATATTTTTATAAAGTAATCATATCCCCATCTGCTTGCAGTATTTACACATCATTTGAAGTTTTCAAAGCTCTGCATAGTTTATTATCATCAGCAAACACCTTGCTCGCAATGCCCACTTCTAAGTCATTTACTGTATAAACATATTAAAAAGTAGTAACCCTATGGCACTCCACTTATAGATGTAGCTTGTATTTTTGACCATGGCAATAATATTTGCTCAGCCAAAAGTAACATTGTGACTGCAAAAAATACTGATATTAGCTGTATTATTTTTGATCTTTATAAAGGATCAATAAGTAACATTACTGATATTGATCCTTTATAAATACGGCCCATAGTCACATGAGGCAGTATACAATCTATTTCATAATTACAAAAAGGTTAAGTTTTCCATGCAAATCACCGTATAAGATTCTATGAACCATATCCTGCCGGCTTTCATAAAGGTTATGCCTCGATTCATGTTTACATTTTTGATAATTAGAATTCTAAAAAAATTTAGCATTTGTGTGAAAACTTCTCAAGATTAATGGTGCAAGGGAGTACATGGATTGCTATTTCTCTACTGATTTTCAATCACAAAACATTGAGCGGCCATGTTATACTTAGTAACTCCACCAGCAATGCCATTATAACTGCAAATTTGTCATCTCCATGGCATATTTTTTGATTTTTAAATTAGAAAATTCTAGGTTGTACGATAATTGTCAAAAACAGTTCTGCGGATCCATGAAATCCGTTTTGGAACCGTGTTCGGGTCCATCTCTACTAGGGACAGTGCTTTGTATTTACTTTTCAATATAAAAATTCTCAAAATCATAGTGGTCTTTTAAATAAAAAAAATACACAAAATCTTCCTTTGTATAAGATTTTATAGTAAAAATGTAAAAAAAAAAAAGTTTTATTAATATTC
Organism: Hymenochirus boettgeri; assembly: GCA_019447015.1. Taxonomy (NCBI): domain Eukaryota; kingdom Metazoa; phylum Chordata; class Amphibia; order Anura; family Pipidae; genus Hymenochirus; species Hymenochirus boettgeri. Next base: position 82,781 of record JAACNH010001048.1, on the reverse strand, counting down.
TAAAGATACCACAAAACAATGACAATGTGATTTTCCTTTAGGATATGGATAACTAAATGAAGAGGTTTCTTAGTGTAAGTAAAATCCAGATGAAATACTTTACCTATTATATTGTATGTGTATTTGAACAATAGGAAAAAGTCAGCATATGCTTTGTTTTACTAATCATTTGGAATAGAAATATACAGGGAGATTCAATATAAGTTATTATCGTTTAAAATGGTGCTAATTTTGCCCCAACCAATCAGATCTTATTTAACATTTGTAAGCTTACATCTGATTGGTTGGGGCAAAGTTAGCACCATTTTAAACGATAGGAACTTTTATTGAATAACCCTGATAATTTACAAAGAATTGGAAAAAAAAAATATTAATTTTTCAACATGTGTTTTAAAGGGCAAGTCCACCCCCAAAACTAAAATTTAACCCACTATTGGCCCCACTCTGTAGTGTATAAAAATCCTTACCTTACATCTCTGCACCAAATGGTTCTCCTGTAAAGTCCCCCCAAAGTTATAAAAAATAACCACCAGGAGCCTGGCCGCCAGGGAAATTGTTTCCGCCTCTGAGCTGTCCTCTCAGAGGTTTTTAGCTTGCTCAGAGCAATCCTTCACATCCTCCCCCCCTCCCTCTCCCTCCCATTTTGCTCTCCCTCCCCCTAGCGTAAAAACCCTTAGGCAGATATTAGAGCAAGTTCCCCCAGCCCCAAACACTATAATATCTTTTTCAGAGACTCCCCCGATCTTTACTTACCTTCCCTCTCTCCTCCGGCGTTCTGAACTGCCGACAGCCATGTCCCTGATTGGCTGCCTCTCAGCCAATCACAGACATGGCTGCCGGTCCGGCCCCCTGCTTGCAGTTCTATGCAAGCAGAAGGCCGGGCATTGCGGCGGAGGAGAGAGGGAAGGTAAGTAATGATCGGGGGGCTTTCTGAAAAAAATATTATAGCGGTTGGGACTGGGGGAACTAGCCCTACTATCTGTAAAAAGTTAGGAAAAGGGGTGGACATGCTCTTTAAGAGAGAAATTTTATTTTGAACACAAAATAATTGCTATTGAGAGATTGAGGAAAAATAATAACATTTTATTAATTCTTACTTTTCAGTTCTTGGATCAATAATTTGGAAGACAAAAAAATTGCTTTTTTTTATAGCTCTGTGAACTGTGAAATTAATATATTCAAATCAAAATATTTTGTGAATTAGCTTTAATATGAATAAAACATAAGTAATAGACAAAGATTTTGTTCTTTTATTAATGATTTCAAGTCCTATTTTTCTACACTAATTTAAAGGGCATGTACACTACCTCAAATGAAAATGTATATATTTATGTACTGTAGGTAAATCAACCCTAAAACTACAATAGTTATAAAGCTGAGAGATTTAAGTCTAACCTGAAATGCTGCATGGTGTTCTGTTACTTCTCTTTCTGCTTCCTGGTTTGTCTAATTAGCAGAACATACCATTGCGAGCATATTCCTCTCTAGTGCTAAAAACACAGAAGACAGAAACTTCCAAATAGTCCCGAAAGAAATGGCACAGTCTAGTCACATAGGTGAAACAAACATGAAAAATGATTTATTGTGGACACATCTAGCCATATACATTGCCTAAATAGACATTAACATTCTACAATAACACACCACCTTCTCTTAAAACTACCCCTAACCAGGCGTCCCTGGTGTGAACTAGGGGAGAATCAGGACTAACGGGGGGCTAGACCATGCTGTCTACGTAACAGTGTCTAAGAAGGACCCGTTACTTGAGTGTCGTATAGCTCAAATCAATGGAAGTCCCAACCCGCAATGCGCGGGGCTTGCCTGAGAAGCTCAGTCTGCGCTACAAATAAACAAGGTCACATTCTTCACCCGCTTAGCACACCCGCTCCTAAACGCGGTCCTGAGCACAATCACAAGTCCGGATATCCAATAGAACACCTTACGGCAAGGCACCCCTACGTTCCACCAAATGGGACGATCTCCTTAATTAGCATGGTAGGCATCCTGCATTAGCATCCACTGCCTGGGTGTCTGCAGATGGTCACAAAGGATAGAAATGGTAGCTGTTTGGACCTGGGGAACAGTAGGTGTGGGTGCCTGGGTGTTTTGCAAGTGCTTTTCCTAATGTTGTGCAGCATCAGTTGTGCAAGCATTTTATAGAGAGGGAAGGGTAAGTGATAGGTAGATTCCCAGTTTACCCCAGTTTTGCAATCTGGCAGGATAAATCACTTAACATTATTAAAGGAAGCATCAAATTAGATTATCAGTTGAAATGGTCAATTGATTACCTGTTCTCTGAAACAGGTCTAAATAGATACAGGAAACAGAAGAAGAACATTTAATGGAGTGGATTGTACATTCTGTTCCATATGCTGCCCAAACTCCTTCGCTCATTGCAAATTTCAGCATTTTTTAGTACCCCCTTCACATACACATACAACAAGCCCCTCCATAGTCGATTGGGGCTTCCAAGCAGAAAAACTATGAGTTCAAGTAGGCTGCAATCTCCAGACTTCACCGCTCTGGATAAGTATCTTGATCAACATAATAAACAGTGTAGCATACATAGGCACAGAACTATGGCTGTGTAAAATAATAATTATTTTATTATTTAACAATAGTAATTATTAAAGAATAAGTAATTTTTTAATTTATTATTTTTTAAAAAAATGTATTTAAAAAATTTGTGTGCTACATGTTTCGGACCCAAAGTCCTTTCTCAAGCACCTGCTTTATGCTACACTGTATATTATGTCAATCAACAAACTCCTCCAGTCACACCATACAATGGGCCACCAGGCTCCCTGGCTAAACCACTGCCTTCCCTACCATATTTGCAGTTAATGCAGGGGAGAACTGCCATGCCACAAACAGAATGCAGAGAACAACTTGGGGATGGAGGAGCACTACGGAGTTTATAATCAGCACCCTACTAAATAGTATTGCATTCATTATAACACTATAATCCACACCTTTAGTGGAAGTCAGTGGGGAAAACTGTAAACAATATTTTTATAATCTGTGTGCTACTACGTAGTAGCACGTTGATTATAAGAAGCTCCTTCCCCAACGAAGTATGCGGTCACACTTACGATTTCAGGAAGATGGGACCAAATAATGCTTTCTCTTGGCTCCCCCAATTCTCCGTAAAGGTTCAGTCCTCAGCTGCATGAAAGAAACGGTCTTCCTCTCTTTCTTGCTTCTTCCCACTCCACTTGAACTTGACTCCAGCCCTGTACATTGTGAACATTTGCATCTAGAAGGTGAGAGAAAGTAAGAGAGGCAGCAGGCATAAATCTAGAATCTGCACTCCTGTCGTCAGTTCAGTTTAACTGAAGAAAGGGAGGTAAATGAGCTGTGTCTTACCTCCAGTTCTTCAGTAAAACCTGCAGGAGAGAAGAAGAACCTTACAGCGGATCGCACCAGCGCCGAATTTTCCCGACAGTCTCCGACGAGTCCAAGCTCCCTTGTGTACAAGAAATCTACACATGTGGGGATTATAATGAATAATGTACCCCCTAGTTTAAATTGAGAAAGCCAGTTGGATGACTAGCGAAAGGTCTTCAAGAACTAAACTTCAAGTCCAGTTGATCTAACTGAATACCACAGATATATGTACCCCCTACTAAAAATGATGAGGATATTAAAAGCCATTTTGGAGTTCATGTATTTTGTGCTTTTATATGGTCATGGAACTTCTCAGTGACTTTAATATACTTATAATTTACAGTAACCAATAAGATGTTAGGATACACTACAAATAGTGAATGTTAGGGAGTGTTAGTTTCAGTTAGAATTTGGTCCGGAATGTTTTGTTTTTATGCTCAGGCTTGTGCTGAGAAGGAATCTTGACTTTAGCTGGGTTGAATATACAAACTTCATCTCTGATGGCTTTTAATTCAATGCACAACAATTTGGTTGCCAATGAGAAAAGAAAAAACTGCTACACTCCCCCCCGCCCACATTAAAGATGTAAGCTTTTCTACCTCCAGCTAAACTCTCAATCTTTATTACACTTTTGAAGATATAGTTAGAATCCTGAAACAATGTTTTAGAGAGAACAACAATGTAATCAAAGGCAACATTAGAAACACATGCAGCAAAGTCAGAATACCTACACATAAGTGCAAATCTGGAAACGAAACAGCCCTTCCACCTTGCTTTAAACCCTTTGCCCACCCCCAACCACCAAGTTACAGGAGCAGTGCTGTGTACATGAAGGAGGGTACAGTGCTGTGTATATGGGGAAAGAGGGTACAGAGCTGTGTATATGGGGAAAGAGGGCACAGAACTGTGTATATAAGGAAAAGAGGGTACAAAGCTGTGAATATGGGGGGAAGAGGGTACAGTGCTGTGTGTATGGAGAAAGAGGGTACAGAGCTGTGAATATGAAGGAGGGTACAGAGCTGTGTTTATGGGAAAGGGGGTGCAGAGCTGTGTATGTAATGAATAGAGGATAAAGAGCTGTGAATATGGGGAAAGAGGGTATAGAGCTGCGTACATGAAGGAGGGTACATTGCTGTGTATATAGGAAAATAGGGTACAGAGCTGTGTATATAAAGAAAAGAGGGTACAGAGCTGTGTATATGGGGAAAGATGGTACAGTGCTGTGCTTATGAGGAAAGAGAGTACAGAGCTGTGTATATGGGAAAGAGGGTACAGAGCTGTGTATATGGGGAAAGAGGGTACAGAGCTGTGTATATGGGAAAGAGGGTACAGAGCTGTGTATATGGGGAAAGAGGGGTACAGAGCTGTGTTATGGGGAAAGAAGTACAGAGCTGTGTATATGGGAAGAGGGTACAGACTGTGGTTATGGGAAAGAGGGTACAGGCTGTGTATATGGGAAAGAGGGTACAGAGCTGTGTATATGGGGAAAGAGGGCACAAAGCTGAGTATGTAATGAAAAGAGGGTGCAAAGCTGTGAATATGGTGGAAAGAGGGTACAGTGCTGTGTATATGGGGAAAGAGGTACAGAGCTGTGTATATGAAGGAGGTACAGAGCTTGTATAATAGAGTAAGAGGGTTATTGCTGTGTATTAGAGGATGGTACAGTGCTGTGTATATGAAAAAGGGTACACTTCTGTGTACATGAAGGAAGGAAGGAGGGTCCAGAGCTGTTGTATATGGGGAAATAGGGTGCAGAGCTGTGTTTATAGAAAAGAGTGTACAAATCTGTGTATATGGGAAAGGGGTTACAGAGCTGTGTATGTACAGAATAGGGGAAATAAGAGCTGTGATATGGGGAAAGAGGGTATAGAGCTGTGTACATAAGGAGGATACATGCTGTGTATATGAAGGAGGGTACAGTGCTGGCTTTTTTTTACAACCTCCAATTTTAGTTGTGAGCTTTGATGCTTATGTTGAAAAAAATGTCTGCTCACTGAGGTTTCATATCTTGAGAATACATTTATAGTTGGCAATATCCCTTTTATGCTCCCCAACTCTCGTTCTGGCTTCTCTTTCAGTCTTCACTACGTAGCCCATTGTGGCTACGTAGGGAAGGGTGTGTTATATACCTCAAGAAAATGTGAAAATTGGTTTTAGACTTTGACTCCACGATTTAATAATTATTATTGTCACTTATGCCACATCACAGATGGGTGGGATTTAGGTATATAGGTGAAAGGGGTGTGTACACAGTTATACCTCAGGAAGGGAAGCTATATCCCCAAAACGTTGTTTGTTTTTTGCTGAATAAAACCTGAAAGGGAAATAGTGTGCTCCTCCAACTTATTTGCATTGCCGTATTGCTGTGGCCCTTAGGTGGAGGGCTGGGAGGAGTGCACCTATTAACCAAGGCCGTGCCAAAGGAGTGTGTGCTTGAGTGTACTTTAACTGGAAGATTTGGAATACCTTTTCCACCTAACGCTCGTATAAAGCACCCTAAGATGTCATTTTCAGATATAGCAAAAGAGCACAGTAGAGAAACTACTACATTGGCATATACAGAAGCAAAAAAAGGAGAATCCTGTAGTCTATGACCGTTGAGGATAACCTTTTATGAGGCCCATAGAAGGGATTGTCGAAACAGACTGGAAACTCTGAAGAACAGGAAAACCAGCCTACAATTACACAGTTTGCCATAGCCGAAAGGATCCCTAGGGGCCCCGGGTAAACCTGCATCCAATTCTGTGCCAAGACGACCAGAATACCAGCAAAATGGTATATGATCTTAAACAATATGCAGTATTGGCCTTATTTATTTGACTAGAGCATCTGCAGACTGCAATAAGAAAAATGAAGCAAGAGATCGCTGCACTGAAACTGAATTAAAAGCCTTAACTACAAGTGTGCAACTCACCGAGATTAAGGAGAAACTAATGCATCTATTGCAGCCCTGCAAGAACAGCCAGAGGAGGTAATTATAAAAATTTCTATTAAATAGGGAAGCACACTGGATGACCAACTGCGCACATAAAACCATGGGGAAGAATGGACTCTGGGTTGAACAGTTTCTTTAAAGTGACTCTCTACTGCTAGAAATAACTGGATGAAGAGAAATAGTGAGTGAATCATGTATCTTAAATAAGAAGGTGTTATAGTTGAAGGATTTGATCTTGCTATAAGAAATTTCTCTGAATTTCACCCAGGTACACAGCGCCATCTATGGATAAGAAATCGTATAAACCTATGACTTTTGCAAATCTTATTGAAAATGTTAACATGTTATTATGTATTATGCTAAATTTTATAGTGTACTTTTAAGGAACTATGTAACTTTTAACACTTCACAATACACTAATGGATGTTTAGTGCACTTTTTTTTAATGAAACACTAACGGAGATTCAATAAAGTTCTTATCGTTTAAAATGGTGCTAATTTTGCACCAACCAATCAGATCTTATTTAACATTTGAAAGCTAACATCTGATCGGTTGGGGCAAAATTAGCACCATTTAAAACGATAAGAACTTTTATTAATTAACCCTGTAAGTATTTTAAGATCATATGGTTTTAAATATTACAACATGCACTTGGCACTTTACTTAACTGGCACATCATTAAAAGGTTTTTTTAGATACTTTTAAAGCGATAAATTACATATATTATAACACTTTGCACTTTATTTAACTATAAGCATAGCACTTATAATTACACTGATTTTTACTATATATGAAAAATATTTTAATGTGTGTATTGATGTTAAATGTTTTATAGAGAATGATGTTGTGTTATATACCTACAAGAAAATGTAAAATTGGTTGTAGACTTTAATAATTATTATTGTCACTTATGCCACATCACAGATGGTGGGATTTAGGTTAGAAGGTGAAAGGGGTGTGTACACAGTTATACCTGAGGAAGGGGAAGCTATATCCCCCGAAACGTTGTATGTTTTTTGCTGAATAAAATACTGAAAATGAAATAGTGTGCTCCTCCAACTTATTTGCATTGCCGGATTGCACAAGTACCTTGTTACCTGCTCCTGTTACATCAATTGAAGAATGGGAGGTAAGACATAGCTCCTTTATCTCCCTTTCTTAAATGAATGCAAAAACAAAATGCTAATCTAATCCACATCATATACATATCAATAAATATTGCAGGCAATAATGTAAAATGGGAATAACGGTCTTTAAAATGGGTGTAGCCTAAGCAAAGTGGGTGTAGTCTTAACAAAGTGGGTGTAGTCTTAAAGTGGGTGCGGCCAAACAATTTCACACACACTGCAACTTAATATTATGGGAGGTATGCGTGTCTAAGTTGGTGCGTGTTATGGGGGGCCCAGGAATTTACCCAGTATGGGGCCCAGATAAGTTTGATGGTGGCCCTGGGGGGTGGGCAAGGGTCAGCTACAATATTTCAAAAGTTTTTATTTAGGGTGAACATTCCCTTTAAAGAGAAAAAATATTATAGATATACCTGTAATTGGAAATAGTTTGCTTTCAATTTTTAACTAAACAGTGTAAAAGATGTAAAAGAAAAAAGAAAATGGAGTTGTATGTATGTATGTATGTATGTATGTATGTATGTATGTACGTATGTATAATTTTATTTATAAAGCGCCCCTTGGGTACGCAGCGCTGTACATTATAAAATACAGAGTATACAAAAAAGGGGATAAGTGCAAGCAATTATACATATAAGTAAAAATTAAATACAATTTCATACATCGGTTAAGAAAACCTATATGTATAAATTATGTATAAATTGATATAAGTGCAGAATGCCATGATACATTAGGAATGAGATCCCTGCCCCGAAGAGCTTACAATCTAAGTGGGAGGGACAGCACACAAATACAAGTTGGGGATGGGTACGAAGTGCTTAAAGGGGCTAACAACCATTTCTTGTGCTGATGCTCAGAAAGGTAGAATAACAGTTTAGATAAGATGTCACCATTTTATTTAAAATAAATGGAAGCAAGGAAGTTCAATTTAAAAAAAAAAAGCTATGTAATTGAATACTATACTATTGTTAATTGGGCAAATTTCCATGTGAAAGGTAAATATCAGGAATATTATTGCATGACAACTACTCAAACATTGCAAAGACAATATAATATTATGTATTACCTAATAATTGCCTAAGCATATTCCATTAGTATAAATACCATAGTTCTTGCAGGTCTCCCATCAGATCTTCCCATTCACGTTGAGTACAGTTCATCATTTGAAGATTTGGAATCTACTCTTGGGTCACCATGAAGATCGCTGTTGTTTTCCTGTTGGTGGCACTATGCAGTTGCTTTGGTGAGTTATACAGTATAATATAATATTAATTAAGTACAATGTATGTCAATGTAATACTGAAAAGTGAAAACCACAAACATAAATTTTCTTTTCACTAATATTTAATGATTTAACTTCCTTACCAGAAGCAGATTAGGTCTTACAGTAAATGTAACAGAGAGGAGAAACTTAATCTTTTTCTTTTTTTTTTTATTCATTTCTATGGAGAAGATTCTTCTGCTGCCCTTCTAAATACCAAATTTTCTGAGTGTCTAAACACACTTTTGATGGTAGGTGATTTTGCTGTTAATTCCTTTCCGTTCTGAATTTTAAAAGCTCCTGCTTTGCAGTTTTGTGTTAAAGATAAAAAGATTATGATTTGTAAATTTCCAATTTATGTTACATGTATTTTTAGAGTAAGGCTGGGTGCACACCATCCAATTTTTTGGACCGTGCATATGACCAACCCATATTACAGTGTAGTGGTTGGTTGATCCAAAAAATTGGATGGTGTATTTGCGGGTGGCCACAACTGCCCCTAGTCACCCGTTTGTCAGAATAGGACGAATGTGTGATTAGGCATGTTGGAAAATACATATGGAACGCACGATTGGTTGCATCAAACAGTCAGTTAGGACAAAAAGTTCCCTGTTTTGTACCCAGCCAAAGGGGCTGATGTGGTAAGTGTAAACGTTTGCCCATGCTTATTCAGATGTTAGTTTTTACTGTTGTAAGATAACATCCGGTTGGCTGCTGCAGATTTATAGCACAGGCAAACTTTTGCACCTTTTATTTTATCAGCCCCTAAACATTTGTAACCCTTCCTAAAAAGAGGCTAAAGCGAAAAACAAATCAACTTTTTGGTTTGAAGGCTAGAAATACAGCACTAAACACATATTGCCACTAGGGCTAGGTTTCTGGTCCGATTCAAAACTGCCGGTTCTGAAACTTTTTGGAAAATCAAATGTTCAATGGGATTATCTATCAATTATTGAATATTCTATATTGAACTTTTTGAAAATTCGAAAATCAGATTTCAGAACAAAACTCATAGTTTCGAACTTCTCCAGTTGCCACATTCTCAAAGCTGTGTGTCAGTTGTTTTATAGTACAGATATCGCCATCTGAAGCTGTTGCCCAATAAGAAGACCCCCATTATTTTGTTAAGGACATGTTAGGTAGCTATGGATTTCCCATGGTACTAACAAGGACATGCAATACTTACCTAGGTGCTCCTCTTAACTTTCAGGTTCCCACAATGCTGCATGCATCAATTACTTAGTGAGATGTACTGCATTGTGGGAAGGTAAGGCGTACTGGTATAACTCCGCAACAGTAGTGTGAAATCAACCATTTCCTTTTTGCATTGCCTGCATTTAATGGAAATGGAGCAGGCTTAGTAAGGTAAGCGTTAAGCCCACCTTTACCCGTTAAATTCTTTTTTGGCCATTAGTGGCCTTTATTACATCTGCCCCTAAGTTCCTAAAGGATCAAGAAAGAAATTCAGTCATTTACCCACATTTATAACTATATAGAATTGTGCAGCTACAGAGACAGCACCTAAGCGTTTTGTTTTTCATTAACACTTTTAAAGGGAAATATAAAAGTAACACATTTGGTTGCAGGTCTTGAACTACAGAGACCTCTGCTGGTAGACTTCGGGTATAACACTGTCAATTGCATTTATCTTCAAATGTAAAAATACTGTATATGTCCACTCACTGATACCTCCTGCTAGTTAGAGGTAAATAAGGAGCTGTGGTGTACCTGTTCATTACAATACTTATCATTCATTATTTTGTCCTTGAGGTGACAGAGTACTTAGTATTTTATTCACCCGACCTCACATCTTTTAAATAGTAGCTGTCAGTCTCCTCCATTCCTCTGATCCATACGTACTGTATACTGTATGTTCTAGAATCATAAACTTAAACTGGTCTGGAGCATGGGACCAGGAGTGAAGTTTACAAGGTGGTAAGGGATGCTTACACCTGTATTTCAGCCATTTAAAAAGAAATTGGGCTTTTTTAAGCATTGTATTTATAGTATAAAGTATAAGTATATTTTATACTTATATACTTATATTACTGTTATTGCTATGTAACAGTTTTGACATTTTCTAGTAAGGGATGCTGTATTGTAATATCAGTTAAGATAATTTTAACCACGTTTTGTTGTGACATATTTATTGCTGCCCTGAAAGATGCAATTTTTGTATCTGGCTAGGCCAGACTGATGTGCTTTTAAGCGCAATGTGATCGCTGTGTTAGAAGCACACACTAGTGTGGCCCAGTTGATGTGGCTCCATTAGTGCGCTAATGATCGTTGCATGTGCGATCCGCATTACTTAAACTAGTTTTGAACATCAAAAAATCATAGTGCTATTACAATCACTACCATTGAGATATGAACTGAGACATCTCCCATTTATGCCCCAGTAGGGCTGGTGGATACCATTATTAAGTTTGGGTCCACATTCTTTGGGTTATGTTATCGTAGCTATAGAGGTGTTTCTGGTCTTCTGGCTTTTGCATACACTGATATATGAGAGTACCAAATCTGGCCGCCTCGTCCAAATCTCCCAGGCTGTTTGTATTTGTGTATGTGTCTGTACGTTTCTGTACGTCTTTTTGTGTATTTATCTAATATGCATGCTGCGAAAAAGATTTTAAAGGAAAAGATATTTCTATATCAACAGAGTGAGAGATCTGAACTGACATAAATAAGTAAAATAGTGTTGGTGCCATCTAACTAATTTATATATGTGCGATCCGCAGCATATTTTTTCCGCAATTGAATGCGCTCCGATTACAAAATATCGGGGGATTGCAATCGCACAAGCATGACAAAGTGCACACGGGAGTGCGGTGCAGTGTGGCCTCCCCCTTAAATGACATTTTCCAGTAAGGGATATTGGAAGTTGTAGTGCATCCATCAACCAGTTCAGAAAAAAGTTTTATCGGGACATATTTATTCATGCCCTAAAAGTTTTTAAAGAAATATTTAAACAGGTCTTCTCCCCTTTGAAGCTCGGCACCATGTTGTTTCTTTAACTGTACCATCCATTTATAGGGGTAATGTTGGAGGGGATGTTTCTGCTCATAATGGAATGTGTAGTATATATGCAGTATATGTGACATTAATTTGGCATTAATAACAAACAAACAAAACACCCCCCACCCAAGAAAAAATTAAACAATGTGCTTTGTAGGGTGTGCTAAAATCCTTACAATTGTGAAATATCATTTTAAGAGAGTATATTTTAAAGGCATTTTTAAAGGAAAAAAATTCGGTTTAACGTGGGTTTTAGACGGAATTTATAGCACAGCGCCATTTCCAGATGTTTTTGGAAATAGCGATGTGCTAACGATCCAAAACCCCTACCGGTAAAGGTTGGGGAAAGTTAAGGTCCCGCTCCTAACCTTTTCCCGATCCCGCGATGCAATAACTGACGTAATCTTGTTTACGTCAGTTATTGTATTGCGGGATCAGGCTAAGGTAAGTTACGCGGCATGGAGTATTGGATCTCCCTGCTAGTTTAAACACAATTGAAGGGCATGTCCAGCCAAAAAAAACTTTTATATAGAGGCACAGCAACCACCCAAACCCAGGCGTTGAGGGTCAGGTAAGTCACTACAGGGGCATCTTTGGGAATTATGTATAATGCAATATTGGGGTTTGGGGGCTGTTGTTCATTTATATGAAACTTTTTATTTAGGCTGTTTAAGCAAGCACATGCTTTAAAAGTCCATGTGCATAGTTTTTAGTTCACATGAAAAGTCCATTATTATTTTCATTTCATTGTAAGTGCTGTATTAGTTCATAGCTGTGCAAATTGTAAAGAGGTTTGCTATTTAGCCTCAATCCCTAGGTCTGGGACGTTCAGCATATACATTACCCAGTGGTTACAAGAAGAGGAGCAAAGAAGCAGAACCCTTGGGACAACTTTAAAACAAATTTTCTTTAGTGTCAATCGGTTGACGTAACTCTGAGGTGGTGCAGTATGTACAATGCGCAATGCACTTACAGGGAGATTCAATAAAAGTTCATATCGTTAAAAATGGTGCTAATTTTGCCCCAACCAATCAGATGTTAGCTTTCAAATGTTAAAAAAGATCTGATTGGTTGGGGCAAAATTAGCACCATTTTTAACTATAAGAACTTTTATTGTGTCAAGGTAAAATAATATACATTCAAATAGATGTCAGTCACTAGGCCCAAATATCACATACATCACAGCTGTGAGAGAACAGAACACAAGACACTGGAGTCTCTTGAGATAGAACTGTTCTGCTTTATTGTTACATTTATTTATACCATTTGCAATAACTAGCATATGTCATTATTAATTAGTTACATATTTAGTCATGTGATTACATTTACCCAATGAATGGTTAGAATTTAGCTTCAGATCACTGAGAGTTAAAACGCTGTTTCCCTTATTCATCAGTTCCAACTTGGACTTTGGTGGACTTGTCCAACTTTTATTATCTTATTATTCTATTGTGGTCATTTATGACTATGACTATGACGGTTAGTCTTATCAAACTTGACAACTCACAAATGTCACTACAACCTGCTAAATAGGGTCAGGGAAACCTTATTCTTTAATTAACTGCTTAGTAATAATGAATCTTGTATTGAACTTATTTACTATATATTGAAAGAATTAACTATAATTATAAGACCACCTTATCAATTGAATAACCCTGTTTGTTTCTTGACCAAGTTGTTTTTGTTTTCACTTTATTTCTTCTTTAAATTATTCTCTGGGGGAAAAAACAGCATATAAGACTTAATAGATTGAACTGTCCAAAAACATGATGTGAGACATTTTATCAGATAGCTGTATAATAAATAAATAATAATAATCAGCTCAAAATGGTTGTTCTGTTTACTTTCCATACTAAAACTTTAAGCAAGTTGGAAAATATAAATAAGTACCATACAGTATTCATGACTTGTGTTTCTGAAGTTACAGACTATTTAAAATTAGTATATTCAAAAATTAACAAAATAAATAATTAATATACAAGAATAGGATGTGAAACGTACATTAAATTATCTTTACCCTACTTTTTTTTTAGAAAGATTTGCCTGGACTTATAACCAATTTACAGAACATGCTCTGTCTGTACCAACAAGGAAAGGTATAACATTAATATTATTTAATAACTTATAGTAAAATTATATATCTGATATGTGACATTGCATAACTCACAAATTACCCAAAATTTGTTATTGGGTAAAAGGAATTGGCTTCACTAAACTATATACCAGATCTACACAAACACCACCCTATACCACCCACTCAATATACACCTTCACCTAACCATACCCAAGCGCAGTCCACCACCCAGATGAATGCTGAATTTGCCTGCAAATGAATTAGCATTGGAATTAACAGTCTCTGTAAGTGGGAGATTTGGATAATATAGATTTGAAGAGAAATTTCACCTTAGTATCAAATGAGGAAACATCCATAAAGGCTATTGGTACCAGAATGAAATGGACAATAGTAACTTCTTATTTAGAAGATAGCTAATTTCTAAGGGAATGATGCTTTATCAAGCACGAGTGTAAAATCCATGCTACCTGATGTAATATGAGGTGAGTGCAGGTTATTGGCGATAAATAATTATTTTTAAATTTGATTATCCAATCACTACTGTATTTTAAAACTTTTGCACTTATTTAAACAGGATTTGATCATCATCCTTTGCAGTTTGGCCACAACTTTCTTCTTCTAGATATCCAGGCTAGTTATAGGGGGTGGCTTCTGCTGCAGAGTAGGATGGGTAAGAAAGGTGAGGTACAGTCCACAATTACATTGTAGTAGGATGTGCTGAGTACATATAGGGTTATTCAATACATTTCTTATTGTTAAAAATGGTGCTAATTTTGCCCCAACCAACCAGTAGAGATGTTCAAAACTTCAGAAATTTCGAAAGTTCGAGTTTCGGTTTTCGAAAATCGTCTACTTTTGATTTTCGAAAATCATCTAATTTCGATTTTCAATAGTTATCTACTTTTGATTTTCGATAATTATCTACTTTCGATTTTCGCTAAAAATCGAAAATTCAAAAAATTTGGGTTCCGTGAAATTCGGGAGTTCCGAAAGTTTCGGTGGGACTTCGAAACCCTCGGATCCGATTCGAAACTGGGTTCTAATCGAACCCACATTACATCTCTACCAACCAGTTGTTTGCTTTTAAATGTTAAATAAGATCTGATTGGTTGGGGCAAAATTAGCGCCATTTTTAATGTTAAAAACTTTTATTGAACTTCCCTGATAATTTTTAACATTACATGCCCTTTAATTATTGAATGTGAAAGTAGCAAATATGTCAGTAACATTATAGTATTGTTCAATAAAAATAAATCATTACACTTTTTTTTGAATGAGCTGAGATTTAAAGCATAACTGTATTGCCTCAATGCATTTTTTTAGTTGCTTTAAAAAGAGTAAAGGTATGCAGCCCTCCCCATACATTTTCCCGATTTCAAGCCTCTCTCTGCCTTTATTTAGCCATGCTGTGAAGGGGGCATAACGATTCTGTCTGCCTCTAACTGTCATTCAAAGCTATCAAGTGAGAAAACACTCCTCCACCCATCCTTGATCAGCTTGATTATGTAGGCTGTATCCTAACGCAACAGAACATTTCAAGTTTAACTGGCAGAGGAGGAGGAGAGAGGTTGTAACAGACATTCCCACAAGCCAATTACATGTGTTATGTTAACCATTGCCCTGGGCCATCTAAGAGGTGGGCTTTTAGCACTCTTCTTTGCTGTGTAATATCTAAAGGAGGGCAGCATGGCTGTAAATGTGAGTAAGTGATTTCAGCTGCTGGAAGTGTGGACATGTAATCGGGGTGATGTTATTTTTTTTGATATTGTTGTCCTTTAATAAAAAAAATATCAACCTTTCTGACAAAGTTATATATATAAGCTACTATATTAGCTTCTAAATTATAACTATATACATTGTACATATATATAGTAAATACAAAATTTGTGATTTTTTTTATTGTTAATTATATTTTGTTACAGGGCAACTGTAGTCTCTGAACAATTTAGGGTTAAATCTAAAAGCCCTTCCATCATACGTTTAAATTGAAACCCTGTATCACATGCTATATCTAGGTTAAACTTGTAGATATATTGTTGGAAAGGTTTAGCAATAAAACATCTTGAATAACACCTGTTTTCACCATCTTATATCCATAAGTTCAATTTCTACCTGCATTAATAGGCCCCCCTATCAACTATAATTTTTTTGTGCAAGTTCTTCCAGTCTTTCCCAGCATTAAGTCTTAAGTGAGCATGCTCTGTCGGGCATAGGGAAGTAGCAGAAGGTCAGAGGATATTACTTAAGCTACTGGAAGGAGTAAATTTGAACATTATCTGCAATATTACCTACCTGTAAAAATTATTCTTAGGATTGGTGTGTTCCTACATATTATTTAAACACGGACATGTCCCTGAAAACGTACTCTTAGATGTACTGCTCTCTCTGATGTTTGTGTCAGAAGAACCAAATTCAAGGAAGAACCAGAGGGGATGTGGTCTTCAAGAAACCGGAACATTGGATGGAGTAGGTGGGTGGTCCAATCAGGTCTCAAAGCTGCAAGAAACCAGAAAATGGAAGGGGGAAAGTGATCTGATAATGATGGTGGCCGAACACTGCACAAACTTCTGAAGTAACCCAGGGGCAAAGAGGCTGTTAAACTGAGCACAGGGCCCAGGGGAGAGAAATTCAGCAGTGAACCAGTCTGAAAATGGAGGAGTAATGTCCAGTTGGATTTCTTTGATTGCGGACTTTTATTTAACAGTAACATATTATGAGACCACAGTTGCCCTAAAATATTTTAATTTAGATGTTATGAGTATAATACATTATTAGATAATGAAATGTGTATTTTGTTTTACAGGATGAAAACAACTCTAAATTGTACGAACAGTTTTTAACAAAGTTGGATGAGACACTGGTAATCCATATTTTTTGACACAGTAATTTTGCTGGCATTGTCCACAAGCATTTTGTGGTTTTTTTTATCCTTACATTTTTACATTTTTTAGAAATGCAAATTATATGTTTTTCCTTTCTTTAGCTACTACAATACAATTAATCACTTTATTAGATTATGTATTACTTTATTATTATATTTTAAAATAATTATAAAGCCTTGACCTCTCGAGGTTTGCTGCAAACTTTACTAACCAGCCTTCTTTCCCTCAGTGTGCTTTTGCTTACTTCTGTGCCTTTTCCGTGCACGGAATCAAGTGAAAGGGGCCGGAGTGGCAGCGTCTCCTGTGATTGGGGGGTTGTTAACAAAATATAAAAAGGGTTTTTTTGGGGGGTGGACATGCCCTTTAAGCAAACAAGGAACAGTTAATTTTTTTTTGTTTGCTATACCTGCCTGGGCCTAGAGATGGCCAAAACTCACTAGTTTCATTCTGTTTTCGGATTCCCGGATCTCAGGAAAATACAGAAGATCCGAAAACGGACCAAATTTTCGAGGATTTTTTAACGCTATCTGTTTGCTGCTTATGGAATAAAAGTTAAAGATTTTTTGAACAAGTCCTGAGAGTGCTCTACATGTTACTATGGTTGGATATATTATTACCCAGATATTTCAGTATAATTATTGCCTCCATTCTGGCAGGGTAAGCTGGCTCCTCCCTCCATGCAGTCAATTATGGCTGTGACTGCTGACATCACAACTAATGATTGACTGCAGATTCCTCTGCTGCCTTCTTTGCACATACTCAAGCAAAAAGCTCACTGATAATGTATGATTAAATATCTGGTGATAAATGCATGTAGTAAAGTGGTAAAAATAGCAGTTGGGTTGCGGACAGATAACTGACAAGTCACTAGTTTTTTTTTTAAGGGTGGACATGCCCTTTAAAATACTGAAACAGAACTAGCCAAAAAAAAACATATCGCACAGGTTCCATTTTCATTTATTTACCTTTCTTATTTATACATATTTGTAGCAAACTGGAGGCTGTACACTGGATGGGGTTCTCGGAACACAAGATATTCTGGTAAATCCCTTTAAACACCTTTTATTAAACATTATTGATTTAAAGTATTTATAACATGTACATCCTATTTTCTACTTTGGGATATTTAGGCAATTTAGTTAAAATAATAAAGAAGAAAAAGAAACATGGGGAAAATTGGCAAAATAATAAATCTTATCATATATGTACTGTATGCTGTTATTCTTTCTAAAGTTAATAAATTACAGTATAGTATAGTATTTTAGGTTGAATAAAGAGATACGTCCATCCAGTCCAACCCATCTAGCAATATCCTCATTTCCTGCCTAACTGTTGATCCAGAGGAAGGCAAAAAAAACACCACTATTAATATACTTTTCCTTTCAATAATATACTCCAAATGACACTATTTCATGGTCACGATTCCCTAAGCCTCCAGTTACCTTTAGATCTATAATGCGCTCCACATTGTTAGATATTACCAGATCCAACAGAGCTCCTTTTCTAGTAGGAACTTCAACCACCTGTGAGAGAAAATTATCCTGCAGCAAATTCAGCAACTCATCACCTTTTTCTGTGATGGCAGTTCCACTACACCAATCAATGTCAGGGTAATTAAAGCCCCCAAAATGAGCACACATGTCCCCAAACTTGCAGCCCTTGCCAACTGCATATGAAGCTGACTCACTTACTCCCTGCTAGCATTTGGCTGCTTATAGCAGACACCAACAATGACATTACCCCCTTTCTTGTTGCCTAATTCCACCCATATTGCCTCCACTTTAACATCCATATCACCAATTATCTCTTCTTTTAAGTTTGGTTTCAATTCTTTTTTAACATAAACACATATTCCTCCCCCTTTCCTTTTTTCTTTGTCCTGCCTAAACAAGGCGTATCCTAAATTTACAGCCCAGTCGTGAGAACTGTTCAACCATGTTTCTGCTTTACCTATTACATCATACTTTTCATTTAACACCATTATCTCCAATTCATCAATTTTGTCAGCCAGGCTTCTCGCATTTGCAAACATACATTTTAGATTATGATCCTGTAATTTATTCATACATTTTAATACACATGCCTCCCTATCCCCTATGCTAGCCCCACCTCCCTTTCTACCCACCACACCCTGCTTTCGTTCTGGGCTATCTATCCCAGTGAGCCTGCTAATACCCCCCCCACCCCATGATAAACTAGAAGATATGTTAACTTTTGGGAAATTCATTTCTAAGAGTTTTATTAAGTAAAGATAAGATTATTAAAGTAAAATTATACAAGATTAACTAAGATTACATCTACATTTCTTATAGGAAACCACTACTGACAAACTTGGGGATGTTGTACACAGTGTTGCAAAGAAACTTTTGGAAACCTTGGTAAAAAAAAAATTTCTTCACAGTAAAATATTTGAAGTGACACCACTGCGGAAATGGATCCAACTGAATAAAAATAATTGGATTTTTCTACCTTTTCATTTTTGTTCTACATATTCTAAATGTAATAGAAACAGGAATAGAAAGTTACATTTGTGATAATAAGCAGTGTAATATATTTCTAGCACATTTGTCTTTATAACTTTGATTTCATGTATTCAGTAAAGAAAAAGGCATGGAAGACTTGCATATATAAGTGTGTTAATTGGATTAAAATATCTCCTTTTTCTTTCAGGATGATCTGAGCATTTTAGCAACAGTATTTAAACTTACATGTTCATTGACGGTAAGGAAACTAAATAATATCTTGGAACACCAGGATCAATGTGTATAAACTACACTTGTTCCCAATAAAAAAAATTTAAAAAAATCAAATGCTATCAGATATTTTAAAGGCTGGTACACGCACATGATTTCATGGCCGGCGCACAACTAAATGATGCAGAACCAAGCAGCCACACACATGCGATTGTTGGCCAAAGCAGGCATTTGCTATGCCACAAAATAGCATTTGTGTAATTAGCTTATCATGCTTAAAGTAATACTATACTCATGCTGTCAGTTACTGCACAAGATTTGTAGATGTTTGTAAAAGGTGATTTTAAAGGGACAGTTCAGTGGAAATGATCAATATTTGTTAAATTGTTAGTTTGTGTAATGCCTTCTTAGTTATTCTTCATATTCTCTCCCATTTTAAAAAAAATCAGTTAATTTCATACCCTTTGCTGTTCCCTGCTGTTGACATTAGTGAGCTGACATTTCAGGTTCTAATGGTCCTTCTTCTTCCCAGGATGCGCCACTTACTTGGAATGTTCCTAACAGTAATTTCAACTGATTGGCTGTTGAAAGGGTCAAACATGCTCAAATCTCTACTGAGCAACTGAATCAACCCAGACGCTGGGTCAAGGGCAAGACCATAACGGTCTCTAATAGGGGTCCTGCAAACAGGAAGTCAGTATTTTGGTTGCATTTATTTATACACAGACAAAATGCTGAATGGGCGGATTAAGGTTATTGGGATGAAAAAATATTGCTCTTTTTTTCTGAAAAGTATATGTATTTGCACTGAACTTCCCCTTTAAGTATTTAGCCTCCTACATAACAAATAGCTGACAGTTACCTGTATTTTACATAAAATATGTTAGATTGATTATACTTATTGCTATTATTATTTAAAAACTATAAAGCAGCACAGGTAGACAATAATGAAAGCAAATCTATGTAACATATAATAAGATTTTTTTTTTCTCTTTTTACAATTAGGGAAAAACATTAGAAAATTTGGGTAGCTTGCTGCTGGTAAGAAAGCACAGATATTTATTCTTATAACATAAGATCTCTTTAAAAATGTTCTGCATTTTATTTCTTATTTAAATTTTTTTGCTTATATCCTTATATCATTAATCATCCCTGAAGAATCAACTCTTTCACTGTCAGATTAAAAACATACAGGGAGATTCAATAAAAGTTCTTATAGTTTAAAATGGTGCTAATTTTGCCCCAACCAATCAGATCTTATTTAACATTTGAAAGCTAACACCTAATTGGTTGGGGCAAAATTAGCACCATTTTAAACGATAAGAACATTTATTGAATAACCCTGATTGTCTGGCTGTTATTCAATGAGGGGGTTGATCCTGTGTTATCTGTGTTTGTATATATCATTTAATGGGCAACTATACTGTAAATATTAGAGATGGCCGAACTTATTGAAGTTCGGTTTCGCTGGTGTTGCCGTCATCCTGATCCAAAGTCTTCTTTCTTCTGCAATCACTCCGATGACTTCTTACTTCCATCTGCAGTGTCACTGGCGGCCGCAATGACATTGCTCAGGTGTCGGCAACATCGGCGGAGTTGGTGTCATCAGTGAATAAGAAGAAAGAAGACACGGGCTCTTCTAAGAGCCAATTGGGTTCCTGGTTACAAGCTGCAGGATACCCAACAAAGGCACTTGTCAGTGGCACTAGAGCACTTCTAAGTGGCGCAAGGACACTTCCAAGTGCTGGGGAGGGGGGTCCCAGTTTTGAGCTGTGGGACCCCTTAAGCCCCAAAAGGGCTATTTCGAATAGTTCGAGTTCAACCGAACTCATAATGTTAAGGTCCATCACTAGTAAATATGACTTTGCCTCTTTCTAATCTATAAATAAACACATATTAGTAGCCCTGGGGTGTGTGTTTTCCAGCAAGTCTTCAATCCAGTGCTTGTTTTGCTCAGCCTATGTATTCCCCTCCTTCCCTTCACTGACTCCTCTTTCATCTGACATGACTTTCTGAGAAGTCATGCATGCTCAGTTATCACTATGAGCCAGCACTGGGATGGGGAATGTCAAACCATGCAATTCACAGATATCAAATGTCACTATTTAAGTTACAGCAAAATTGCACATAGCAGAAGGTTTTATGACAACAATGCACTTGATTAACAGCTGCATTTACATTTTCCAGTAATGGGCAATTCAAAAAAACTACTTTTAAAGATGCGCTTTAACTTGGTGGTGACAGGTTAATGCTGATGGGGATTGACTAGGCAAAGGGTTTTAACACATTGATTATGATGACAGTGACAAGGTGGATAAAATATGTTGATTTCTGAGTTTCAAATAAGAAACATGAATTGTTTTAAATCTTGTAGTGTTCTGAGTCGTGGTAATTGCATATTGATGGGAAACAAAAAACACACAATTAAACTAAGAAATGGACCCAGACATTGCTTATTATTCACAATGTTCTTCCTCTGGGCGTTCAATGTTCATGCTGTATAAATATTTAGTTATTGTTACATAATGCTTTTAAAAGATAAAATGTGGATTTACTGATCGTTATTAATTTCTGAGAAATGTGTTTCTAAAATTGTAATTCATTATAATTATTCTTTTTCAATTAGGGTGGAATACTTAACATCTTATAAATTCTGTACATCAAGTATATCTGGACCTTATCATCTACAGATTCATGTATCATTTTGTCATTTCTTAAGAAATAAAATAAATATTTGCAAGTTACAAACCTCTGTAACAATCAATTGTAGAGGGGGAATATGTAAATAAGGTCATTGGATTGGAAAACAAGAAAATTGCTGCTGAGAAATTGATAGGGATAATGAGATGTACTATAGGAGGTTTTCTCATTTTCAAATAGAAAAAATTGTGAAATGGTCGATTGTTCATCTCTCATTATCCCTAAAGACATGAATGGGTTGACTTTATCAGACTTACCAGGGCTTTGGCAGGAAGACAGGTCTAAATGTTTTTAGCATTTTAATATATTTATAGTGATTTTAATATATATATATATATATATATATATATATAGTGATTGAGGTCCACATCAGTTGGTGTTTCAACTAAAAGGAATGTTTTATCAAATTTAAGTTCTCCTTTAAACATGTGTCCTATACTATACACTTTATGGAATGCTGTCTTTATATATTGCCAATGGTGTGTTTTAAAATACTGTAGGCAAGATCATGGCGTTTATATATATAAACGCCTCTGTGTTTATATATATATAAACACATACACACATAGGGGCACATAGGGGCTGATTTATCCAGAGGCGCTTAGCAAAATTTATGGAGTTAGTCGTGCTAACTAGATCGCTACCGGTTAGCATGACTTTAACTCCATATTAGTGCCGGATGCGTGCCGGATGCGATAGCAGCTCTGGGTAAATGAGTCACATAGTATATTATAAATAAACACAATGTCCCTTTAAAGTGCCTAATACTTTTGACAATAAAGATTTTTAACAATCTTACCATAAATATATATTTGGCTATCCTAGTTATGCACTGCTACTAACATAATGGAGCACTTTCCAGATTTATGTAACTCCCAGCCTGGATACACAGAAACATATCATGTAACAGCGGAGGATGTGGAGATTTGTTGTGCTATGCAAGACTTTACACACACTGAATTAACGGTGGTAGATAATATAAAAGATGTTGCAAGTATTAAAATTAAAGAAAATCAATTTGGACTTACACGGTTTGTTTTTGTCAAAATTGCAGAATCAAACAGATTCCAAGAAGTTTCCATATCAATAACATAAAAAAATCTTGCCGGTATAACCATGAATTCAGTGGGAGAACTGAATTAGAAGCATTAGATTTGATGGTTCTTGTTATAGAAGAGTTATATAAAGAGCTGAATGAATCTCGAATTAAAATCCAGCTATCTGAAACTGAGTATAAACAAATATTGACAGAAGGCCTAGACCCCAGAAAAAGTACATCCACTAGGCACTGCACTGATAACAGCCACTATACTCCCCTTTAAGGGAGGCACACATCTGGATAAAATAAAAGGGAAAGTCATAAAAAAAACTTACTCCAAAGACATTCTTATTGATTAAAAATGGTGCTAATTTTGCCCCAACCAATCAGATCTTATTTAACATTTGAAAGCTAACATCTGATTGGTTGGGGCAAAATTAGCACCATTTTAAACAATAAGAATGTTTGTTGAATAACCCTCTAAATCATTATTGTTATAATTAAAAGGAACCAGAGTTACTCCACCAAAGCTCATAAGGGGAGATGCAGTAAATTCCAAAATCGCAACCTATGTGCGCTCATTCCTGTGATGTATTAACCACTTACAAAATTGAAAAGGCGTTCATTTTTTGTCAAAAAACTAGCGCAAAATATGACACAACATTTATTGCATCACTTGCGCTGCACAAAGAAAAAAAAATTGCAGCATGTCGCAGGCAGAGCAAAACCTTCGCTAACACGTTAGTACATTATTTAACATGAATTTAGCACTTATTTTCCTGTTAGCACGGGATATTGCATCTCCCTAAATAATCTTTATTATATTATAAATACATATATAATATATTTAATTAAACAGAGGGAATAAATATACATTTTATTTTGAAAAATAATTAACTACATTTTTGTGTTGGAGAATTGGTCACTTTAGCAAAAATTCATATTTTCAAAGGAACTTCTGTAATTGTAATCAAAGCTTCTGCTACTTACTGCCACCTGTTGGATATGCTGTGAGCGTGCTTGCAGAAAGGGGGACTGTGGGAGCACTCCTATGACAACATCATTATAACACATAGTAGTGTGCTACTATGTGCTACTGATCTGACCAAAACATTAAAACAAACAAGAAAAGAGATGATCAATGCACATTCCTGGGCCCCATATATCATAATATCTATGCTAGTGCGGCCAATGGAAACACACACTCCCGAGCGTTTCCCCTTATGTTGTTCATAGGGAGAACACTCGGGACTGTGTGTATTCAGATCTTTGAAAGATGACAGACAGGATCTTGCAGATCATTAGCTTGACAAAGGACCTGGGAGGTCCGAAACGTTGCACATCTAGTTCTGTGAAAATTTAGCCATTGATAGTTGCAGAAAATGTAATAAGCTTTTAATCAATTTGAAATAAATGATATGTTTTAATGAGTGCTGCTCATTTGGAACTTTCTCATCTTGCAGATCCTGTCTGTCATCTTTCAGAAATCTGTACTGTTTGTACCTAGCTTAACCCCAGTATGGAAGGTCCTAACAAATTATCTTGGGTCATTTATCTGGGCTGACACTCCCTAACCTTGCATTGGATTAGTATCGATGCAAATTATGCAACCAAGCAGGGAGTGTCAGCCCAGATAAATGACCCAAGGTAAATTGTTAGGATCTTCCATACTGGGGTTACCTTGACGTGGTTGGAAGGCTTTTCACTTTTATGCATAAAATTGTAACTAAAACCCCCATATTTTTACTGTTTGCACAAGCACAGATATAATGATAGTATATGGGGCACACCAGAACTCCTTTATCATGATACATAGTAACATAGTAATTGAGGTTGATTAAAGGGCATCTATAGTGAAAAAAACACATTGTCCCTTTGCAGTTAAATTCATGCACTCTGTGCTGCCTTAATCCTATCTCTGTCAGTGACTTTGTTTAACCATGGTGTCAAATCTCTGTGCAGCACTCCCCCCTTCCCCCTCCCCTCCATGTCTAAACTCCGGCTAACCCACAAACTTATCATGTGCAGTAGGAGTTAAAAAGTTCAACATCCTGAAAAACACACCCACGCACAGTGGCCAATAAAAAGCAAGCTGTCCTGGAGACACAGAAGAAGAAGGAGAACAGTACAATTTATGTTCTCTCACTTTGTTACCCATCATCAATCAGTGAAAGCTATTAAGAAGGGGGATCAAGTGCAGCCTTATATCTACCATCAAAGCTACCTCTCTCCCCCTGCTAATGCTCTTATCTCTATGTTTATTACAGAGCAGGGAGGGGGGATCACGTCCAAGTAGGAGTAGAGGAATGCAATCACGTATTCTTCTAACTGGTGTATCTCAGGACAGAGAGGGAATCTGTGAAGACACTCTGGGGGTTGTGGGGAATTATAGAACACATGAAAAAAAAAAAAGTAAATTTTCCCACTATAGATGCCCTTTAAAGACATACGTCCATCAAGTCCAACCTAATCACATTTTTTTTAAACCCTTCCTAACAGTTGATCCAGAGGAAGGCAAAAAAAAAAAAAGGGGGGAGGGGGGAATTCCTTCCTGACTTCAAACGGCAATCAGAAAGTATGCCAGTTGGTTGCATTTGTCTGAGGGGAGCAGAATAAAGGAAAGGATAGGGAATACTAGTACAGAAAACATAGATATACAAACCTATATAAAGAGCTGCAATCCTCCGCGGAGCTCAGAAGTCATCGCAGTAAATGGCAGAAGAAAGAAGAGGCTAGCAACATTGGCTCCACTAAAGCCAACGGTGCCAGCGGGCTCACTGGTGGCCATCAGTGAGCCTGCCTGGCATTGGTGACTTCAGCAGTGCGGGTGTCTCCAGCTGTGAAGAAAGAAGACGTCAGATCAAGACTCCGGTGACATCGGCCTCGTTGTGGCCACCGGCGCCGGAGGTACCCCTGGCAGCCACAGGGGTACTTCTTGAGGTTGGTGGCCTCAGCGTTGTTGGTGTCACCAGATGGAAGAAAGAAGACACTGCCCAAGGGCTCTTTTAAGTTCCCCAAAGGCCCTGAGAGGGCCGGGTAGGGGGTACGGGTTCGAGGTACGAGACTGCTTAAGCCCCAAAGGCCCTTCTCAGGGCTGCAAGGGCACTTGTAAGTGACACAAGGGCCCTAATAGGACCAGAGAAGAGGAGTCCCGGTTCGAGCTGCGGGACCCCTTAAGCCCCAAAGGGCTCTTGTCAGAGCCACAAGGGCCCTGATTGGGCCAGGGAAGGGGGGGCCCAGTTTGAGCTGCAGAACCCCCTAAGCCCCAAAAGGCCCTTGTAAGTGCCCCCGCAGGAGGGTCCCTCCAAGACCTTCCAGCGGGGGCTGCTGGGAAGGGACCATGCGGCCGCAGGGGGCCAAGGCGGGGTGGGCTCTGGTGAATGCGACCACCAGCGGTGAGGTGAGCATGCCTCCCGTGGCAGGTGCAACCACCCGCCGTGGGTTGGGTATATCCCCCCGCCCCGACCCCCAGTGATCTAGGACATTTTTTACACCTTGAAGGTGGCAAAGTGAAACAGCCGAGATTAATGCCGCGCATCAGTTACCTCCGCTTTATAAATAGAAGCGAGTGGTAAGTGATACGATGTTAACGAGGTGGGTTTTGCCCTTTAATAAATTGCATTAATAGTGATTTGGGCGAAAACCTTGACATAATGGGTCCGTTTTTAAACTTCTCATATAGTTCGAAAGTTCGAAAACAGACCAAACTTTCTGAATTCAGCCATCTCTATGTGCAATATACTTCTACAGTATCTGAAAGTAAATGAAACCTTCACTATCTAAAGGTGAATGAAACTTTGAGCAGATCAATCTGGCTCCACATTTTTGTTAATTACACCAGGGGCGTCTCTAGGGTCTAAGAAGATCAGGGGCACTATTGGGCACTCCATGTGAGGCGCGTAGCGTGTCGCAAAATTTTTAGGTAATTTTCTCCTCCCTAATTAAGCCACAGCCACTAGGTACTTAATAGAGACGGACAAAAAGACACAGACAGACAGACAGACAAAAACAAACATAGATACACAGCCAGATGATGTAAACAGACAAAAAGACAGTGAAATAGACAGACAGAGATAGAGATCAGAGAGTTGGACAGAGATACACCAATTAATGACACCAAGGCACAGTAAATTGGCAATTTCATTATATACTGGTAGCAATTTGGTAATTTTAAACTTACTGTTGTGTTCTGTCGTAGTCAGCCCACACATTTGGTCAGGGACACCTTCTTGTACCTTCTACATGGACCTCTGCCCTTTTCTATCTCTATCTGTCCCTCTCTCTGTGTACATCTATCTCTGTCTATATATCTGCCTTTTGACTATCTCTCTTTTTAACTGTCTCTCTTTCTTGTCTATCTCTCTCTCTCTAGCAAACTGTGATCTCCTCCTGCTTCCATGAGTAGCTGCCTGTCCCAGTACAATAGACTTTTCTTAGATTGGCCAAGTTGTCTCTCAATCTTGACTGTGGGTGAACCACAAGTGAGAGTGGGACACTAAGGGGTATATTTATAAAAGTTTGTTAAACTTTTTGCCTTCTTTAACTCTGCCTTTTCGCCAAATTTGGACTTTTTGCTATTAATAAAGCAGTGATAACCAGTAGTGAAAGGTCATTTCCGCTGATGGAGTGTTTCTCAATGCTAATAAGTTCTTAGGGGGGTGTTAGACTTTTTTTCATAATTTACTGTAATACAATCTGCGAGTTTGCTTTTTAAGGTTTATTTTTCGCTTTTTAAGATCATTTTTTTTTTAAGATTCTGATTTTCTTTATTTACCAGTAAAGTCAAATGGGGGTCTGAGGGACATATTTATAAAGGGCATTATTTTTGCTTTTTTCCCCACCAGCCTTTACCACAATTTTTTAAACGTTCAAATTTTCTTTTCATCAAGGTTATTAAAAAGGTGAATTTTCATCAAAAGCAAAAAGTAGCACTAATAATGCCAAAAAAGTTCAGCACACATGATGATAAATAGGTAATACTCCCTGGTGTTTTATCAAGGTTGTATCAAATTGGTTTATACACACTGAACACCTATCTTTGTTAAAAAATAGCCTAACACATTTGGTGTTTGTAAGTAGTGATGTTTGGCCAAAATTCGGGTAATACTGCAAAAAATGCAACAAAAGGGAGAAAAGGTGGGAAAAGGCGAATTTTCACCTATTTATTAATAGTTTTATATAAAAAATGACAAAAATAGCTCTAAATTACACTAGAGAGCAATTTCTCTTGAATAGAGAATGAATAAGGCGAAAACTACTGCCACACATTGCTGCAGCGATACTTTTCCGCAAAGGCAAAACCGAAAATCAGCGTTTTTATAAATAAGACAAAAATATTGTTTTTTTTTGTCATTGCGATGTCCTGCGATAGCAAAATGGCGTAAATAGCGATCGTTTATAAATATGCCCCTGAGTGTCTGGTCACATGACATAGTGACATCACTCGTTCTGCTGCTCCTCATAATTGACAGCTCTATTCTACTATCACAAGAACAACAGAACAAAAGGAAAAGTAAAGCATTATACCAAATGGGCATTGCTGCAGGAATCCAGACAACTTATTAGCTATTCTGGATTGGGGCTAGAAATCAGGAAAGTCTCAGACAATCTGACATTTGGAAGGTATGCATTTAACTTAGGTGATTACCCGATTCACCACCAGATGGCAGCACATGGGTTTATTAACCTAACAAGTGTTTTAAAAAGGGGTAAGTTTTAAAGTAGCCTGTTATTTACCAGGTCCTGAAATGAACCATGTCTCATCAAAATTGTCCCAGTTGTTCAGAAGTTTTTCAGGAACATACATACATATATACAAACATACATACATTGACTTTTATGTATATAGATATAGCAAAATAATGTATACATTGATATATTTCAAAAAATAAAATATTTATGATTCCATTTTAATTAATCATCATATAGGTAGAGAAACAAAGGCAAGTGCCTAAAGCTTCTATATTACTTTTCTGTATGTAAATCTTTATATACTGTACAGTACCATTGTCCTGTTACACAGATTTATAATTATTGCTAAAGACATATGGATCAGTTTTACAGAATCTGTATATTAAAATGTTTGTAACAATTAATGGTTATAAAAATGCCCAGCAATAAAAAGCTGGGTCCGCAAATGTTTTTTTTTTTAATTCTAAAAAGCCCTCCTATGTAATAATAGAACAAATCTCACACATCTGATAGAATACATTTCTGTGGTTTTAGTTCTTAACTGGGAAAGAAACATTAATTGTTGCACATTTTAGTTCCCTTTTACAGGAAGTGTAGCAGGATCAGATACACCGTGATTATGTACAGTACAAGAGGTTGTTAGGGAGTCTACAGGCTACTGTTATCTACCTCAATTTTGAAATGATAAGTATAGGTTGTAACCTAGTAAGTACTAATGGAAAGTAACTATTATAACTTTGTTGATAATTTTGTCGACATTCCTCCTAAAAACAAAAAATCTTGTGGGATGTGCGAAATAGGAGTGTGCTGGGGTTTCCACAAGAACCTGGTTTAAAAATACTGATTTTTGGTGCAGAACTACCAAAATTTTGACCATTGAAACCTGATTTCAATATTGAAATGTCAGCTTGAAACTTTGTTTCAATGGTTCTGATATGAATTATATTCATATATAGCTGTAGACCCGCTAACAGAACATACCATTGTGGGTTTCTCCCTCTCTAGTTCTAAAATCTTTACTATCCTACAGGAAAGGTGCACAACTACCATAATTCATTTCACTGATGGATTCACAGAACAGTCCCTGGTTTTAGCTCAAAATTTTGCCATAAAATTCTGATTTCACACCACAAAGTTTTGTTTCCAATACATGGTTTTGACATTCAAAATATCAGTAATTCTAGATGGAAATGTTATCATTAGTTATAACTGAAGAAATTTAAAGCATGGAACCAGAAGTTTTGACCTTAAACCAAGCTAATGCACTACCATTAGCTAGGTTGTGTTTTAATCTGCAACAGTTGAAACTTAAAGTTCTTCAATGACATAATTTGTCAGTTTTGTAACTAAAATTTGACTGTTGTTTCAACCATCAAAAATTGTCCAAAAAACCCTGTAGTTTTGTCAATTAAAAGATAACAGGGCCTGGGCGAAACTCCCACACATCCTCACTTTGTGCCCACCCCTATTAATGCACTCCATAGTACTAAATAGAAGGAGCATTCTGCCCAGGTGGTGCTTGTACAATAACACAGTCCATTTTGTGAATGGCGCACTATTGACTAAACCTTCGGTAGGGACCTGAATTGTTACAGATTGTGATTATTTTATAAGTTATTAATTCCCATAAAAATATACAGGGCGATATGCTTGTGAAGGTTTTCATTCATCCAGGTTATGGTATATCTGTTGTATTCAATTAGATAAACTGGACTTGAAGTTTAGTTCTTGAAGATGTACCATGTACCCTGGAAAAGCCCAATTAGCATATCACAGCCAGGTGTTAAGGGCATGATTGCTATAACACTTAGCCACTATGCAATCACGCCCTTAACACCTGGCTGTGATATACTAATTGGGATTTTCCAGGGTACATAATTGTCACAGATTCTTGTACAAGTCATTCTGAATTGAGAAAGCCAGTCGGGTGACTAGCGAAACGTCTTCAAGAACTAAACTTCAAGTCCAGTTGATCTAATTGAATACAAAAGATATACAGGGGGATACACTGAGAGGTGCAACACCCCTGTGTGGAATTAAAGTCACACTAGCCGATGTTATATAGGTTAACGGTTAACTCCTTCATTGCGGCTAATGTGGAAGTTATCCATGCAGCCACCACAAGCAATATTATTTGCTGATAGTGGCTAATGGGTGGCATTAAAAGTGCTGCAATAGTTAACGGTGCTTTTTAAACTGTTATAACATCACCGGCACTGTCACACTAGGGAGCTAATATCATCTATTTGTGCATCTCCCCCATAATCCTTTAAAAAAAGTTCAAGGCAATATGGTTAATTCATTGGAACCCTAAATGCTAAATAATAAATAATCTATAATAAAATAGAATATTGATAAACAGTGTCTCTTTAGCAAGCAACGGAACCTGTGCTGTGTGGAACAAAATATCAAGTCCAGATATACTGTTGCAGTTTGAAAGCAGTTAAGCCAATTTGAGGATAACCACGTAGGTCCACCTGGTGAGCGCGCAACAATGTTGCTAATTGTATACACAAGGGAACTTCCAAACTCAAAGTATCCTCATACGGCATATCTCTAGTGGAGGACAAAACAACTTGCATACAGGAGTATGGAGATTTTAACAGTCCTATTATTGGCTTACCCGGGACTTGGAAGCGGACCTACTTGACCAGAACAATTGCTTGGGCTGTCGGCTTCGCTGCTCCATATTCCAGCCTTATCTGTGGTCCCTCTACAGTCCGCGCTTCACCGGGTGCCGTAATTATACTGCTCTCCTCCTGAGTCGGTCCCCACTTTTGGATCACAACACCAGCATAGGCTCCAATCACCTGCAAAACAACCGACGCGCGTTTCGCTTGCTTAAAACATTTTCACGCAAGCTTCGTCAGGGTCACTCGAGACTTCCGTGCGAGACCTGTATTAAATAGGTTCCCCAAAAGGGCGGGTCATAGCTATTGAGCTCTATTTTAAAGGAACAGTACATGCAAAACAATTTAATAGGAATAAGATCACTTTCAAACATGGCGTGCACCCCTCTCATTAGATTATGTACATGGGATATTTAGCTCCCCAAAGAACCCCTTTAACAACCACATTGGTATTTTTCATTATAACCTCTTAAACATTTGAGACAAAATACAGCCTACTACAAGAGACTCCCATGAAAACACTGGATTTTGAAATCTACCTACTATAAGAAGCAACCATAATGTATGTTATCATTTAAACCATGTGGAAATTCCGTTCGAAGGTTGTAAATCCACCTGCTCTCATTTTGCAAAAGTATGGACTCAACATTACCTCCCCTTTGACCCAAGGATATATGCTGGATCCCCATAAATGTGAACATTATTCGGTTCTCTTTGTGATGTTCTAATATGTGATTAGCCATAGCGCTTCTGTCCCTTTGGCCATTTAAAGTGGCCCTAACATGTTCAGCAATTCTCATATTCAGCCTTCTCTCGGTCTGCCCAACGTATCTCATTCCACATATACATTGTAATAAATATATTACCTGAATGCTTTGACATGTTATTAAGCTTGTAACTTTATACATTTTCCCTTTTGCCCCTTCACAGTAAGGTTCTTGTTTCATAAATTGGCACATTTTACACTTCCCGCAACATCTGTTCCCTTTTACGGGAGGAAGATCCAACCAACTACGGATATTCACCTCTCGAGACCCAGATGAAGCTTGCGTGAAAATGTTTTAAGCAAGCGAAACGCACGTCGGTTGTTTTGCAGGTGATTGGAGCCTATGCTGGTGTTGTGATCCAAAAGTGGGGACCGACTCAGGAGGAGAGCAGTATAATTACTGTTATAATCTCCATACTCCTGTATGCAAGTTGTTTTGTCCTCCACTAGAGATGTGCCGTATGAGGATACTTTGAGTTTGGAAGTTCCCTTGTGTATACAATTAGCAATATTGTTGCGCGCTCACCAGATGGACCTACGTGGTTATCCTCAAATTGGCTTAACTGCTTTCAAACTGCAACAGTATATCTGGACTTGATATTTTGTTCCACACAGCACAGGTTCCATTGCTTGCTAAAGAGACACTGTTTATCAATATTCTATCCACTTGTTCATCTAGCTGGGGACACCTGGCTTTATGATACTGTAGTTGTATTACTGTTTTGATGGGGGGAGGGAGGTTCAGTACATAGGGAAGGGTGTGTTTTTTCTGTTGATTTGTGCCAATAAATTGTGTAGTTTTAATTTTGGACTCAAGTATGCGAGTGCTTTATAAGGATTCTTAGGAAGCTACCTTCCGATTCGTATTTATATTAGCCAAATAAGTTCTTATTGTTTTTTTCATAGATCTCAATCTCTTGCCCCGAGGCAAAGGCATCATTTCACACTTTAAACACATATCAGCTGAATCAGGGGCGTAGCTAGAAATCACTGGGGCCCTTAGCAAAATGTCAGATTGCCTACCCCCCCAAGTGACAGAATTCCTCCTGCTCAAACAAATTATCATAGCTGCAAATCCTCCACATCCGTGCCCATCAAAAAAAACCAAACTTCCCTCCGCAAGACACAAACGATCAATTACTGTAAATCAGTAATAAACAACCTCCAAAATAAATGATCAATTATATTATATGCCTCACACACAGCAAACACTGTTGACTCCCGTCCTGGCCTGCACAAGTAATCTGCCCAGGCTGGCCCATTAAAACAGAAATTCTCTGTGGCAGCACATCTGCAGGTTAGGTTATGTGGGTGAGGGTGGGTGAAGCCAGGCTCCAGCTGAAGAGCCACAATTTTCTACTTTGAAAAAGAATTTCAGCAGTCTGCAGTTTATTTGATTGAATAAAGACTGGTATCTAAATAAATGAAAAGGAAATTCCTGGACACACTATGATTATGTTATATTTTTACATTTACTTTGATTGTTTTTGTATATTAGGGTGAACCTGACCTACCAGTAAGCATTATTGTTTGCTCACAAAAGTACAGGTTGTGTGTTTGTCCATCCTGTGCCTACATCTGTAATCAAACAAAGTTATATTAGTATAATTGTTTATAAAAAACATGATTGATTTATTTGTGTGCATTACTCTGAATATGAGTTTGCTACCATTGTTTTCAGATCTCTCTGCATGAGAGAAGTTCTGGGTCAAGCCAGCAACAAAATTCAACTCATTTTTCTGAAGGTAACTGAATGTATGAAACTTACCAATTTGAGACTGTATATTGAAAAATGGTGGTGTGACTTCCCTTTGCCTTAAGCATCTATTATATTTACACTTTTACAAAGTGAGGGAATTTGTAGGACAATAGTCAGGTGTATGATTAACCAATTATACCAAATAGAAAAAGGGTAGCAGATTCTCTGGGCTGGGGAGTCCAGATTGTAATTATTTGGCTGTAGTAGAATGCAGCTTGTTTGCAAAGGGCTGTTGAGCTGTACACTAATGAGTGTCTGCAGGCAACATTGAATGAGTGTCTGCAGGCAACATTGAAGCATTGTGGAGGTTCCTCAAATGTTTGGGGCTGCATTACTTCAAATGGAGTAAAGAAGGACAAGGAGTCCTTGTATGGCCTGCACAGAGCTCTGGTTTCAACAGAAACCAGAGCTCTGTGCAGGCCATACAATTAAAAAGATAACAGGGCCTGGGCGAAACTCCCACACATCCTCACCACCACCCCCTATTAATGCACTCCATAGTACTAAATAGAAGGAGCATTCTGCCCAGGTGGTGCTTGTACAATAACACAGTCCATTTTGTGAATGGCGCACTATTGACTAAACCTTCGGTAGGGACCTGAATTGTTACAGATTGTGATTATTTTATAAGTTATTAATTCCCATAAAAATATACAGGGCGATATGCTTGTGAAGGTTTTCATTCATCCAGGTTATGGTATATCTGTTGTATTCAATTAGATAAACTGGACTTGAAGTTTAGTTCTTGAAGATGTACCATGTACCCTGGAAAAGCCCAATTAGCATATCACAGCCAGGTGTTAAGGGCATGATTGCTATAACACTTAGCCACTATGCAATCACGCCCTTAACACCTGGCTGTGATATACTAATTGGGATTTTCCAGGGTACATAATTGTCACAGATTCTTGTACAAGTCATTCTGAATTGAGAAAGCCAGTCGGGTGACTCGAAAACGTCTTCAAGAACTAAACTTCAGAGTCCAGTTGATCTAATTGAATACAAAAGATATACAGGGGGATACACTGAGAGGTGCAACACCCCTGTGTGGAATTAAAGTCACACTAGCCGATGTTATATAGGTTAACGGTTTAACTCCTTCATTGCGGCTAATGTGGAAGTTATCCATGCAGCCACCACAAGCATATTATTTGCTGATAGTGGCTAATGGGTGGCATTAAAAGTGCTGCAATAGTTAACGGTGCTTTTTAAACTGTATAACATCACCGGAACTGTCACACTAGGGAGCTAATATCATCTTTTGTGCTTCCCCCAAATCCTTATAAAAAGTTCAAGCGCAATATGGTTAATTCATTGGAACCCTAAATGCTAAATAATAAATAATCTATAATAAAATAGAATATTGATAAACAGTGTCTCTTTAGCAGCAACGGAACCTGTGCTGTGGTGACAAAATATCAAGTCCAATATACTGTTGCAGTTTGAAAGCAGTTAAGCCAATTTGAGGATAACCACGTAGGTCCACCTGGTGAGCGCGCAACAATGTTGCTAATTGTATACACAAGGGAACTTCCAAACTCAAAGTTCCTCATACGGCATATCTCTAGTGGAGGACAAAACAACTTGCATACAGGAGTATGGAGATTTTAACAGTCCTATTATTGGCTTACCCGGGACTTGGAAGCGACCTACTTGACCAGAACAATTGCTTGGGCTGTCGGCTTCGCTGCTCCCATATTCCGCCTTATCTGGTCCCTCTACGTCCGCGCTTCACGGTTGCCGTAATTATACTGCTCTCCTCCTGATCGTCCCACTTTTGATCACAACACCAGCATAGGCTCCAATCACCTGCAAAACAACCGACGCGCGTTTCGCTTGCTAAAACATTTTCACGCAAGCTTCGTCAGGGTCACTCGAGACTTCCGTGCGAGACCT
This sequence comes from Hymenochirus boettgeri, assembly GCA_019447015.1. Lineage (NCBI taxonomy): Eukaryota > Metazoa > Chordata > Amphibia > Anura > Pipidae > Hymenochirus > Hymenochirus boettgeri. The sequence goes on along the minus strand of JAACNH010001048.1, from coordinate 46,925 downwards.
GTATTAATAGGTTCCCCAAAAGGGCGGTCATAGCTATTGAGCTCTATTTTAAAGGAACAGTACATGCAAAACAATTTAATAGAATAAGATCACTTTCAAACATGCGTGCACCCCTCTCATTAGATTATGTACATGGGATATTTAGCTCCCCAAAGAACCCCTTTAACAACCACATTGGTATTTTTCATTATAACCTCTTAAACATTTGAGACAAAATACAGCCTACTACAAGAGACTCCCATGAAAACACTTTTTTGAAATCTACCTACTATAAGAAGCAACCAATGTTATGTTATCATTTAAACCATTGGAAATTCCGTTCGAAGGTTGTAATCCACCTGCTCTCATTTTGCAAAAGTATGGACTCAACATTACCTCCCCTTTGACCCAAGGATATATGCTGGATCCCCATAAATGTGAACATTATTCGGTTCTCTTTGTGATGTTCTAATATGTGATTAGCCATAGCGCTTCTGTCCCTTTGGCCATTTAAAGTGGCCCTAACTGTTTCACAATTCTCATATTCACCTTCTCTCGGTCTGCCCAACGTATCTCTTCCACATTACATTGTAATAAATATATTACCTGAATGCTTTGACATGTTATTAAGCTTGTAACTTTATACATTTTCCCTTTTGCCCCTTCACAGTAAGGTTCTTCTGTTTCATAAATTGGCACATTTTACACTTCCCGCAACATCTGTTCCCTTTTACGGGAGGAAGATCCAACCACTATACGGATATTCCACCTCTCGAGACCCAGATGAAGCTTGCGTGAAAATGTTTTTAAGCAGCGAAACGCACGTCGGTTGTTTTGCAGGTGATTGGAGCCTATGCTGGTTTGTGTGATCCAAAAGTGGGGACCGACTCAGGAGGAGAGCAGTATAATTACTGTTATAATCTCCATACTCCTGTATGCAAGTTGTTTTGTCCTCCACTAGAGATGGCCGTATGAGGATACTTTGAGTTTGGAAGTTCCCTTGTGTATACAATTAGCAATATTGTTGCGCGCTCACCAGATGGACCTACTGGTTATCCTCAAATTGGCTTAACTGCTTTCAAACTGCAACAGTATATCTGGACTTGATATTTTGTTCCACACAGCACAGGTTCCATGCTTGCTAAGAAGACACTGTTTATCAATATTCTATCCACTTGTTCATCTAGCTGGGGACACCTGGCTTTTATACTGTAGTTGTATTACTGTTTTGATGGGGGAGGGAGGTTCAGTACATAGAAGGGTGTGTTTTTTCTGTTGTTTGTGCCAATAAATTGGTATTTTTAATTTTGGACTCAAGTTGCGAGTGCTTTATAAGGATTCTTAGGAAGCTACCTCCCGATTCGTATTTATATTAGCCAAATAAGTTCTTATTGTTTTTTTCATAGATCTCAATCTCTTGCCCCGAGGCAAAGGCATCATACACTTTAACACATATCGCTGAATCAGGGGCGTAGCTAGAAATCACTGGGGCCCTTAGCAAAATTTCAGATTGCCTACCCCCCCATGACAGAATTCCTCCTGCTCAACAAATTATCATAGCTGCAAATCCTCCACATCCGTGCCCATCAAAAAAAACCAAACTTCCCTCCGCAAGACACAACGATCAATTACTGTAAATCAGTAATAACAACCTCCAAATAAATGATCATTTATAATATGCCTCACACACAGCAACACTGTTACTCCCGTCCTGGCCTGCACAAGTAATCTGCCCAGGCTGGCCCATTAAACAAAATTCTCTGTGGCAGCACATCTGCAGGTTAGGTTATGTGGGTGAGGGTGGGTGAAGCCAGGCTCCAGCTGAAGAGCCACAATTTTCTACTTTGAAAAAGAATTTCAGCAGTCTGCAGTTTATTTGATGTAAATAAAGACTGGTATCTAAATAAATGAAAAGGAAATTCCTGGACAACTATGATTATGTTATATTTTTACTTTACTTTGATTGTTTTTGTATATTAGGTGAACCTGACCTACCAGTAAGCATTATTGTTTGCTCACAAAAGTACAGGTGTGTGTTTGTCCATCCTGTGCCTACATCTGTAATCAAAACAAGTTATATGTATAATTTTATAAAAACATGATTGATTTATTTGTGTGCATTACTCTGAATATGAGTTTGCTACCATTGTTTTCAGATCTCTCTGCATGAGAGAAGTTCTGGGTCAAGCCAGCAACAAATTCAACTCATTTTTCTGAAGGTAACTGAATGTATGAAACTTACCATTTTGAGCTGTATATTGAAAAATGGTGGTGTGACTTCCCTTTGCCTTAGCATCTATTTAATTTACACTTTTACAAAGTGAGGGAATTGTAGGACAATAGTCAGGTGTATGATTACCCAATTATACCAAATAGAAAAAGGGTAGCAATTCTCTGGCTGGGGAGTCCAGATTGTAATTATTTGGCTGTATGTAGAATGCAGCTTTTTTGCAAAGGGCTGTTGAGCTGTACACTAATGAGTGTCTGCAGGCAACATTGAATGAGTTGTCGCAGGCAACATTGAAGCATTGTGAGGTTCCTCAAATGTTTGGGGCTGCATTACTTCAAATGGAGTAAAGAAGGACAAGGAGTCCTTGTATGGCCTGCACAGAGCTCTGGTTTCAAACATCCAAAGTGTGTGATTACATGAGGAGATAGAAGGATTTTGAAGCAGGCTACATCCACTGAAGAACTGTTATCAGTTCTCATGTTGGAAACAACCTACCTGCTGAGTTCCTTCAAAAATTGTGCGAGTGTGAAAGTGAATCCGAGAAGTGAAACAATATAAAAGATTAACATAGACGTGTAATCACCTGCACTAAAGTTGAAAACATTTTTTACATTGTATAAACATGCTCGTAGACATAATAAATATTGATGAAAAATCCAGTTGAATGTGCTAGTCCATTATACATACATGAGAAAAAAGATTCCCCCCTTTTAGTGCAAACAGCAAATAATAACAAAGTGCAACTGGCAGAGTAGGGGGTAATTAAAACTTAACTTTTAATAAATATGCATTAAAAATCAAATATACATATTAAAACACCCATCATAGCAGTCTAAGTGAACAAATGGTTCACTAGGGAAAAAACAAAAAGACCCATTTATCCCTCAGGAGGGTGGGAGCAGTCTCTCCACCCTACTAGCCCTGATTCTAGTATAAGTAGTCCTTCAATTCTTTATATTTATCCACCCTGAAGTATGATCGAACACACTCATAGAACTTAGCACTTCATTTGATAACAGTGTTTTTGGAACATCGTAGGCCACCGTCAGGATCACTCGGGCAGAAACATGTTGATGTTCCAATAAAGCTAATACAAAATAGAGTGTGTATTGCTGTGTAATCCTGTGGGTTCATACTTTAATAACTCAGGGTGGAAAGATACACCGTGAACAAGCACCCAGGCATGAAAACTAAGACTGTCGTGTGTGATTGCAATGCAATTACTGTGAATTACATTGCGAATCAAACCAAAAATGGTGATTGCATGAGCTCTGATGAATGGAGCTAGTGTGGCCACTGCAATTAGCTAACACTAACGTGTGCTTTTTAGCTTGCAGTCAGATCATGTGTTGAAATGCACAAATGTGGCATGCTATTGGTATAATGCTCATAAACTTTATAAATAAGCTTTATTCAGAGAAAAATCTCTCCTTCCTCAAAAGACAAATGGTGAATGTCAAACATATTCCATTTTCCATTTTTTGTACACATTGGTCATAAAATGTGTATATCTAGCAGCGCTACAACCAGCAACTCAGCAGCACAAATTAACTATTTCTACCCGAGTGAATTTCCCTGGTAGATTCAGAAACAAAACAACATTGGCACACCACAACCAACCTGGGTATGGCTGAATTTGCTTTGTCTATGATTACCTCATATAATGGATTTTTTTTACTACTGGCACTCTTCATCCTGGTGATAATGTAGAGTTATAACTCTATGGGGGGAGATTTACTCAGAGAGCGATATCGGCTCTCCCAAATGCAATTCAATATATTGCAGTTTATGCAAGTGGGTTAATCCAAAAAAGGGATTTACTTACAGCCTAATTTTCATGCCATATAATTGCCCCACTGGGTAAGTCACCCTGTATAACTGACAGTTTTCACGTTGAAAATGAAGTTAAATAAATGAAATACAAGAAAAATATAAATTCTTCTGCTTCCTTAATCGGGAGAAGCAGCAGAAGTAGAGCACTGGAACAAGGTAAGTAAGTTTACATTTGAAATTTAGAGAAATAGACCTAGGGAGGTCTAGGTAATGGGGCAGAACAAATGCAGTAGCTGATTTTTGCTACATAAAAATGTGTGCATGGAGCGGCAGCTGGAGGGGGGGGTGAAGGAAGGAGGAACAAGGCAGAAATGGATTGCACCAGTGAAAGGCTCCTACTCTTCAGATTCCTGGACTGTATTGTGGCCATGCAGGACAACTATATGCAGCACAAGAGAAAAGTAAATGTCATTTAACTCTACACAGTGGACTCAGCTTTGGGGCAAATTTCAGTTGGGGGGTGGACATGCCCTTTAACTAAAAAACACAGATTTACTTCATTTCCAAACTTCTCTGCTGCTGGAAACTTCTTTCAGCCAGACAATTTTACATCAATCCAAAATACTTGAATGAGGCTGACGGTGGGACTTGGTTGGTTTAGGAGCAGCTATGGTAGACTCTAGGCATGCCAAGGGTAGTTTAGAGGTTAATGTGGAGGTTTGAGTCAGGGCTTGGTAGGCCATAAATGTTCCCTGACCACTTCATTGTCAAGGACTCCTAAAAGGTTTTGGATTATCTTGATTTTTTAGATGTTTATTAATGTTTATAAGGTAAGTATATATCAGTACAGTAGTTAGTATACTGGTTTAAAAAAGGAAGCATTTTTAAAGTAGATGTAGAGGTTAGAGGTCAAATATTGTAAAATGAAATTTTCTTTGTTGCCTTGTACATTGTGTAAGTATAGTATATACTTAAAGTAAGAATGGTAGCCCGTGTTAGGAGGCAGGGCGCCTGATCTTGGGTGGGGGGTACCTTACTGGGGATGCTGGGAGCTGTAGTTCCTTTGTTTAGATGCATCTCGCGGGTCACAGTCGCGGCACTTTGTGATAACATCAGCAAGATGTTGCGCTTACTGGTATTTATAATCTTACAGTCCAGTTCCATAGGGGTCCATAAAGGGGATGGATTATATAAAATATAAACTACATATTGGGGTTTGTACCTGACAAATGGAAGTTTACTGTGAGTGGAAACTAACTTGAGAAAAAGCTGTAATAAATTCCTTTGTTATAAAGGAGTGTTTATTAAGGACATAGAAAAAGAAGGCCATTGAAACAAGAAAGGCAATTAAACAAGGTTGGTGCATTGGTGTTGTGTATTAGAAGGGACAGTTTTGTTGATAAAATGCAATGTGCATCCTACCATGTATAGGTACCTGGAGCAGACATTCCAGGGGACCTTTGTCTGTGTCAGGTGCGAGTAGGTTGCCCATTTGGAAGAGTCTAGGTGGAGAGTCTAAGGGGGCAGCTTGCAGCATTGCAGGGTTTCGCAAAACTGGTGCTACAGCTGGCACTAGCTGGGGCCAGTATATAGGGGGGAAGGGTGAGTGGGGGAGGTAGTTTTGTGAGGGTTACTAGGGGAAGTGGGGAACGGAAGGTAAGGGTTGCTTCTTCCCAGCTTGGCCATCCCAACAGATTTTCTGCCTTAGGTGATGAAGTGGAGGAAGACAGCTCAGAATTGGCATGTATGGAGCGGGCTAATCCCTTGAGCACCCAGGGGACTTTCATCTCTAATACAAAGGAGGAAGAACTTAGGGTCAGGAAGGCTAGGCAGGTGGTTATGGTAGGGGACTCCATTATTAGAAAGGTGGATAGGGTCATCTGCCGCCAAGACCCTACATGTCCAACTGTGTGTTGCCTGCCTGGTGCTAGGGTTTGGCATGTGGTGGATCATGTAGACAGATTATTGGGTGGGGCTGGGTGTGACCCGGTGGTCTTGGTTCATGTTGATGCCAATGACAAAGTAAGAGGTGGAGGAGAGGTCCTTAAAAATTATTTCCGAGAACTAGGGGCCAAGTTAAAATCAAGGACCTCCAGGGTAGTGTTTTAGGGAATACTTCCACAGCCACGGGCTATGCTAGGGAGACAGTAGGAGCTTAGGAGTATTAATGCATGGCTAAGAGGTTGGTGTAAGGAGGAAGGGTTTGGGTTTTTAAAGAGCTGGGCAGACTTCTGTCAGCTGCAGTGATGGGTTGCACCTCACTGGATGGACATATGTTTATTTTCAACCTCAAAAATTATACTACGTGAACACTCTTCCCTTTACAGAGTATAGGGAGATCAGGTGGGGAGAATTAATTTGCTGACTGTCTGCTGACTGACAAATAAGCAGGTTTAAAATTTGCCTAAACATCGGTTCAACATGCCTAAGACCCCAGGGACATTTAAGATAATGTCATACCTGCTCTGAACTACATGTGGCAGACTGTTTTACGGTTTACTTCCTTTAGTGAGATGCTTCCATTAATATACATATGGTGTTTGGTGAATATATATATATATATATATATATATATATATATATATATATATATACTACAGTAAATGGATATAAAGGACTTTGTTACTGTACAGTGCTGCGTGCCCAAGTGGCTCTTTATAAATAAACTATACATATATACACACTAACACTGTGTTTTTATTATTAATAGGCCATATTATCACTACTAAATGAATTTGAGCTAATGCATGCCCTGCTTGCAGTGCATTTGTGTTATGAGGATGAGGCTCAGTATGCATGTAAATGGTTGCCACCATTTCTAAAAAAAAAAATTTGGGACACTTTCTAAAAAAACACCACACCTATTGTACATGTCCACTAAAAAAAAAAAAAATAACTGTAATGCACCAGTAAATCCCAAGCTTTCCTTCACTGTTAACTTTGCCTATAGCCAACCCCTCGTTTATTGCCAGACAATCAGCGCCTAAACAAGAAAAGTTGCCCCCAGGTCTCTGGACGCAAAGGAATCTGCACTGAGGCTGGGAAAGCCTGGAAAGTCTGGTGCAACAAGACAATAGGACACTAGGGAAATATACAATAATATACAGTGGACAAGATAATAGGAGGAGGAAGAACAGAGGAGATCAAAGTCAGAAATATGGAGACCAGAGACACAAAGAAGGAAAAGGAATAATGCAGGTTGACAGCAGTAAGCAGTCGTAGTCAAACTAGGCAAGTTGAGAACCTGAGTTCAGACAGAGCCTGGTACAAAGGGGTCAGGCAAATCAGATTCAAAAGATAGCAAAGGTCAGTCCAGGTAACAAACAAGAATAGTCAGAATGTAGCAAATGTCGGTCCAGGCAGGAGCTTAGTCAAATACGTAGCAAGGGTCAAGATCAGAGAGACAGAGAAAACAGAACAATCATACCTCTAGCTGAGTAGCAATCTGAACGCTATAATGGGCAGGGAGGTGAGTGGCAGAGGAGAGCCAATAGAAAAGGAAAAGCACTAAGCAGATAGGTCAATTCAAACAAAAGCAGTAAAACCCAACACACCCACAGAGAGCTAATAAGCCAAACCCTCTCTCACAGGATCCAAACAAATAAGCTGTCAGGTACAGAACCTACTGGAGACGTGCACAGCTGAACACACAAACAGGTAAGGAACACTGGTTTCTAACACCCACCTTTAAGTGTAACTTCTGTACAGTCCCAGTGGTATTTAAGTGGGTTCCACCTACTCCCAGCTCAATGGGAAGATTCTGAGGTATGTTTCTCCAAATTTTTCAAGCATTTCATTGGTAGCAGCAGCCAAAGCTTAACAGTGCAGTGTATCATAACATAGTAATTGAGGTTGAATAAAGACATGTTTCCATCAAGTCCAACCTTTATAACCTCCTTTTTTAACCTTACCTGACAGTTGATCCAGAGGAAGGAAAAAACAGCTAAAAAAGGGGAAAACATTCCTTCCATACTCCAAATGTCAATCGCAAAGTATCCCTGGATCAACCAGATCTACAGTATATGTAATAATACCAGTAATTCTCAATATTATTTAGTTTGAGAAACTTATCTAGCCCACTTTTAAAGCTATTCAATGAACTTGGCATTACCACATCTGCTGGCAGACAGTTCCACAGCTTCACCGTTCTCACTGTAAAGAAACCTTTCCTAACCTGAAGATAAAACTTCTTTTCATCTAGTATCAGCAAAAACAGCAGCAGCAGATTTAAAGGTTTGCTGGGTTCACTGAATGACCAGGAAAGATTTAAATGTCTGGGTGACATTCTGCAGGACAAAAAAGAGACAAAATGCTAAAATGAAATTGGAAGGTCGTTTTATACCTTTAGCCTTAAAGTCTCTGCTATAGATATTTACCTTTCATTAATGACTGCCATTAATACAATGAAAAGTACAAAAAGAAAAAATAAATCTGCAGTACTCAACTGGTTTCAAATAATAGCATTTTGCCATTAATACAATAACTGCATATGAAATATAGAATTAACTTCAGCTACATGAACCCAAATTACAGTACTATAAAAAGTAAAAAAAAACTGCTATTTAGGTAATTAATAAGTTTGTATTTCTTCTACAGTAATATATATTAATTTAAGACACTAATTTTAGTTCATAGAGGAGGGCAATGTTTAGACCCTAATTTATATAGCAGCAATACCAACATTAACTAATGTATCACTAAGTTTTCATAGCTCTGACAAGTTTAACTTGACAGTAGAATATCATTTAAAAAAAGAAATGAGTGCTCCTGTAGATGACAAAGGGGACCAATATTCAGTATCCAATGAACAATTGTTTAATGTTACTGCTCTAAGTTTAGGATGTTATGCAGATGTGTTATCTAAATACAAATTACAGAGTTTGTGGTAGAGAATATTTAGCATACACAAATATTTAATGTCATAATCTCATTTGGACATTTGTCATAATCTCATTTGGAGATTTTGGAAAGGAGAAAATATTTTAAAATAATAAAAGAAAACAATACAGATCTAAGAAATGTTTTGGAAAACCTAAGATATAAGGAAAGTGGTAACTGGAGAGCTCACAAGCTAGGTTATATTTAATTGGAGAGCTCACAAGCTAGGTTATAGTTAATTGGAGAGCTCACAAGGTAAGTTATAGTTAATTGGAGAGCTCACAACTAGGATATATATAATTGGAGAGCTCACAAGCTACAGTCGGTTATAGTTAAAGAGAAAAACAGCGGAAAAAAAACTGTATATAATTTGAAATGTTTTGCTTTCAATTCAGCTGAAAAGCTACCACAGTAAACATTCTGTAATGCATTAAATTTCTTTAAATTTGGAAAGTACTGTAAATCTGTATCTTGCATGTCTCTTTATCATCATTATTCTCCCTGCTTTGGCTTTTTGAGGGTATAACAATTAATTTATGTTAAGACAATGAAAGATAAGATCATGTGGTGCACGCGGACATCAAACGCATTCTTGCAACAGTTACATACTGTTATTTGGTGAGGGTCTGGAATGTTTTAGTATAGTAATCCCACAAGCAAGTCCATTGCTAGAATACACAGAAGGAGGAAGCAGCATTACAAAAACATATTAAAGTACATTTTTAAAAATGTTTTTTAAAGCTTACAATAACGTCATTCGGATATTTTTAACATCAGAATCTGCTAAAAAAAGGCTTTTTCATTAAAATTGGGAATTTTAGGAAGCAGGACTACATAGCCATCTATCTCTTGGCCAAGGAATATGATGCCTTCCCAATGGGTGCCAGGCATGTACAGTGCCACAAGCTTACAAGTTTTGGCATCAAGACCACTGTCTTTGCACTAGCCCTGCAGAGTGGTTGGGACCTTAAAAGGAAGAGGCTTGATTTCATTAATGCTGTCCGGCAAGAGATGGAAGGCAAGTATCCTTTATATATTACTGTATTTAAATACATAGTAAAAGAATTTAAAGAAATAGATCACTAAAAAGTGAATTATTCCTTTAATGCATTGATTGAAGAATGGGAGGTTAAGGTGGCTATGTGGATATGTATAATGCTATAGTCTTTATAGTCTCTATAACTTAGATCTTCCCATTCACCTTGAATACAGTACATCAGTTGGAGATTTGATATCTACTCTTGGTCACCATGAAGATAGCTGTGGTTTTCCTGTTGGTGGCACTAAGCAGTTGCTTTGGTGAGATATACATTATAATATTAATTAAAATGAATAAAATTGATGTCAATGTAATAATGAAAAAAACAAACATGTATTTTCTATTCACTAATATAGTATAGTATAGTATAGTATTTGAGGTTGAATAAAGACATACGTCCATCCAGTCCAACCCATCTAGCAATATCCTCATTTCCTGCCTTAACTGTTGATCCAGAGGAAGGCCAAAAAAAAAAAATTTATGAAGGGGGGAAAAAATTCCTTCCTGGCTATCAGAAATTTCCCTGGATCAATTCTACTTTATGTATCAATACCAGTAACTTGCAACATTCCTTGTTTGCAGAAACTCATCCAGCTTTTTTTTTTATAACTGACCAATGAACCTGCCATAACAATGTCCACTGGAAGACACTAACATAGCTTTAGCGTTCTAACAGTGAAAAACACTTGAACTTGAAGCCTAAACTTTTTTCTTCAAGTCTTCAAGGGATGTCCACGTGTCCTCTGACACACTATTGGCGAACAATGCCCCAGATGGTTTATTGTAGGGCCAGTTAATGTATTTATACACAGTAATCATATCCCCACGCAAGCGCCTTTTCTCCAGGTTACATAATTGTAACTTTCCAGTCTCTCTTCATATTCGAGCTCTCCCAATCCCCTTATTGATTTATTTGCCTTTCTCTGAACCCTTTCCATTTCAAAGATGTCCTTTTTGTACAAAGGATTCCAAAATTGCACTGTATATTCCAAACAAGGCATTACCAATGCTTTGTAAGGAGGGACAATAACATTTTCCTACCTTGAATCCATACCTCTCTTTATACAAGACAATACCTTGCTGGCTCTGGCTGTTGTCGCCTGACACTGCTTGCTGGTTTAAGTTTGTTATCCACCAAAACTCCAAGATCGCTTTCCAACGGGGATTCATTTAACACAGAGCCATTTATAGTATAAGCAGCACAAGGATTTTTAAATCCAAAATGCATCACCTTACATTTATCAACATTGAATCTCATCTGCTACTTAGCAACCCAATGTGACAATATATCTAGATCCCCCTGCACTATTGCACATCCTCTGAAGTTTTTAATGGACAACAAAGTTTTGTGTCATCAGCAAACACAGAAACCTTGCTCACAATACCCAATATCATTAATACAATATCCAAAGCATTCATAAATAGATTAAATAGAAGTGGAACCCAACACAGAACCTTTTGGCACCCCACTTAGCCACTTTAGTCCATAATGATGAAGCCCCATTAACAACTACTCTCTGCATCCTATACATTAACCAGTTTTCTATCTATGTACAAATGTGCCTCCCTAGACCAAACAGACCTTAGCTTATACATTAGCCTTTGCAAAATCCAAGTATACTACATCTACTGCTATGCCAGTGTCTAAATTTCTACTTACTTTCTCATAAAAGCCAAGCAAGGTAGTTTGACAAGATCTATTCCTCCTCAATCCATGCTGGTTACAACTGTTAATGTCAGTCCTTAAAAAACATATGTTTGAATATGTTCCCTTATTAAACTTTCCAGTATTTCCAGTATCTTCACCACCACTGAAGTTAAACTTACAGGTCTGTAATTACACGGCTGTGAACGACTACCCTTTTTGAATGGGAAAACATCAGCCTTTTTCCAATCCAGAGGCACACTTATATACAATTATACATTTATGTATGAATATATAATTCATAGATTTAAAGGGCATGTCCACCCCCAAAACTATAATCCCCCCAACTACTGGCCCCACCATGTAGTGTAGTTTAATCCTTACCTCACATCCCAGCTCCATAGGGTTCTCCTGTAGTCCCCCCCCAAAGTCCCAAAAACTGCCCACCAGGAGGCTAGCAGAGTCCATATAGGACTCTGTCTGCTACCTGGCCTCCGGGAGAATTTTGGCATGCGTACTGCAGCCCTTCTCCCCCTCCCTCCCCCTCCCTCTCCCTCCCTCTCCCTCCCTCTCCCTCCCATTCTACTATCCCTCCCCCTAGCATAAAACCCCTTTAATACAGTATTCCCCCATGTCTCCCAGCCCCAACCGCATATTTTTTATTTTTTAGAAAGCTCCCCAAACTCTTACTTACCTCTCCTCTTTCCTCCGCTGCACTGAATGACCAATCACAGACGCGACTGCCGGTCCCGCCCCTCTGCTTGCATTTTCTCGCAAGCAGAGGGCCGGGAGCACGGCGGAGGAAAGAGGGGAGGTAAGTAGAGTTTGGGGGGCTTTCTAAAAAAAAATATAGCGGTTGGGGCTGGGAGACATGGGGGAATAACATATTAAAAATTATATTTAAGGGTGGACATACCCTTTAACTTCATTATTAGAAGCAAATTATGTCTTATATGAGAGGAGAAACTAAAGGAAAATGATAGAAAATTATAGTTGATCCTATTTTAATCTTTTTTTTTTTATATATAATTTCCTATGGGAAGATTCTTCTGATGCCCTTCTAGGTGACAATTTGTTTCAGTGTGTAAACACACTGTCGACGGTAGGTGATTTTGCTGTTCTTTCTTTTTCATTCTGTTCATTCCTTTTATAATTTATAAATAGATTCGGATTTGTAAATTTCCAATCTATGTTACATGTATTTGATCAAACATATTTAGGGCTATGTACGGAGAGCTGTAAACGTCTATTTATGTCTTAAGTCACGTTAACCCATGTACCAAGGCTTAACATGACTTTAAAGGGCAATTATACTCACCTTCCCTCCGCTCCTCTTCTTGGTTCATTACCTTTTACCCAGGGTGAGGTATTGCAAGTGGTGTGTTTCAAAATACTGTATGCAAGAACATGGAAAACTGTACACAGAAGGGATGAAACAAAAAAGCTTTTAAAGCAGATCCAATTAGAGCATGAACATTCCCTCTCCACAATACAGTACCATTACTTGGAAGGGGTAAGTCTAAAGCTGGTACACACTTTGCAATTCTTCATCCCACCCGACCGTTCAGAACTTCCGATGGTCAGACAGGACAAAGTACCCTCGGCTGAGTGTGCGGTCCATAGAGTGCCACACGATTGCCCATGGTTTTCAATAGCTTAGTCATCAGATTCGGACGTCGGCCTTGTCCACACAAAAACCCATGCAATGTTTTCAGCCCCGATCGACGGATACGCTGAACTATGTTGTCTTATATTGTTTGTGTCTGTGTTTATATATAAGGGATAATACGCCCCTTACAGTGTAATATAAAGTTTATAAAGTCACAGAGGAGTTCCCTGACCATATATACCTCTTATACAGGGCAGGGAACTCCGAGTTGAGATTATAAATCTTATAACCCACCCCCTTAATCGATCCCTATGGATCCAAACTGTAAATACATAGTAGCGCGCTGATTATAACCCAAAAGACCATGAAAACCCCTGACAATGCATCGTGTTCGCCCATACCTGTGTCTGATGATCCTTGTATTGCCACACAAGGAAACATGCAATGCAGCAGGACGCCATGAACTGTCGGGTGAGAACACAGGGGGGAGGAGTTTAATGGAAGTACAGAGACGCTGCAAAAACTCCTGAAGGAAAATGGGGGAGGGTGGACTGAGCACATGAGAGAAGGATATCAGCTGTGAACTGGATAAATAACAGAGGAGGGGTAATGTTAGCACTATGTCTTTTATGTAAAGGGTCCTGCTAGAAATCAGAGGGGTAGGAAAGTGTGTAGCTGTCTATGAACTTTATGAAAATGCTAAGTTAAAAGCAGTGTCTGAGGGGTTCCTAAAAGTGTGTGTGTGTGTGATGGTGGTGGTGGGGGGGAGGGGGGATAGGTAGAGGTAAATTGTGAAATTATATAATTAAATTGGGGTGGAAGGGGGTACACGTATATATAGGAAAAATGGGCATGTTACAATCCATACATTATATAAGGCCAGGAATATCTTTCAATGTGGGGGAAGGGGGGTGGGTTATAATAGATATTGTACCCCCTACAAAAAATTATAAGGATATATGAAGTCACCTCGGAGTTCCGCGCCCTGTATAAAAGGCACTTGGCCCATGGCCTTGTGCTTTTATATGGTCACGGAACTCCTCGGAGACTTCTAATATCCTTATAATTTACAGGAGGCAAACTAAAGACAATACCATCAAAACTATTACTTTATTATCATATGCCCCCCAAAAAATGTACGAATTTGCCTCCTCTCCCTGGATGCAGAGAATGCATTTGACCGAGTGAGCTGGTCTTTCCTCAGGGCAACACTGCATAATTTTAGACTAAGAATGACATGTATAAACAGAATAATGGCCTTATACCATCACAACACAGCCCATATCAAGATAAATGGGATTCTATCCAACCCCTGCATTATAAAAAATGGAACACGACAGGGATGTCCCCTTTCACCCAAATTTATATTCTAACAATGGAACATCTACTAAAAGCCATCCGCTCCAATCCAAATACAGGAGGAATCATAACTGATTCATGCACACACAAAATAGCTGCATATGCAGATGATCTACTATTATATGTAACAACTTCACACATATCTTTTTCTTCCATCCTACAAGAACTGGACACTTTAGGAAAACTAAGTAATTTTAAAATGAATTACTAGAAATCAGAATGCCTCATCTTCCAAAAGAATCTATCTCCCTATTAAAAATTAACTTCCCCTCTAAAGGGCAACCTAAAGCCATCACATATGTTGGCACACATATACCCACTGACTTATCCTCCCTTTATAATCTTTACTATCTTGATAACCAAATTGTGCTCCGACTTGTGTAAATGGAGAAAAAAACAATATTCATGCAGGGAGATTCAATAAAAGTTCTTACATTTAAAATGGTGCTAATTTTGCCACAACCAATCAGATCTTATTTAACATTTGAAATCTAACATCTGATTGGTTGGGGCAAAATAAGCACCATTTTAAATGATAAGAACTTTTATTGAATAACCCTGATGGTTTGCAAAAGTGAATTTACTCAAGATGGATGTCCTACCAAGACTTTTGTACATATTTCAGACTATACCTATTTCTACACCGAAACTATTTTTCGATAAAGTGAAAAAGCTCTGTATGGTACCATACATATCACCGATTGGATTTTCCATGGTCAGGATAAGATCTGGGTAACTATATTCAATACCATATCCCAAATGCCAATACAAAATTTATTGTGGCTTATCCCAAACAACAGACCTAAACTGGCCTACGAACTATTTTTCATCCCCACAATTCTCAAAACATGGGACTATTCTATAAAGAAATATAAGCTGTCCGAATATCCAGGACTTCTTTCTCCAATGTTTAAAAACTCACAATTTCTACCCGGACTACATACGGATCACTCTCTAAAATGGGACATTCAAGACAATCCCAGATTTGCACATGCCTTGATACAAACCAAACCTATTCCGCTAAACACTAGAGATGTCCGAACTTCGCAAAATCCGGTCCGCTCGAGGATCCGCGAAAATTCGAGCGGACCCATTAAAACCCATTAAAATGAAAAAATCCTCGAAAATACGAGAAATCCTCGTAATTTCGAAAATTTTAGAAAATACGTATTTCCCGTATTTTAGAAAATACGTAAAATCCTCGTAATTTCGACATTTTTTGAAAATACGTATTTTCATGCATTTTCGAAAATACGAGAAATTTTCGTAATTTCAAAAATTTAGGAAAATGCGGTTCGGAAAAGTTCGGAAGGCGGAAAACCGGAAAATCCGCAATATCCGCCGTTCGTGAACGAGGTAAATCCGCCTCCTACAGGAAACTACAATAACCTCTTTGGATTATCTAGAATATAATCAACTTCTACACTATCTACAATTTCCTGAATTTGCAACCTCCAGACATAAAAAGATCACTCAATTTGAAAACATTTGCCTAGCCTCCGCTCCTTATTTCAAAAGTATACTCTCCACTGAAGGAAATGACGGAAACTACCCAACCAACCTTAACCACCAAATGGGAGACCGACTCCAAACGGAGTTCCCGAAGGAACAATGGGAGAAGTGCTTCAAATTAACCCACAAAATGTCCGTAGCCTGCAAAGCCCAGGAGAAAAATTATAAAATTACTAGACATTAAGCCCGATACAATAACCGGCGCTAGAAGCACAAAGTGCCCTCTTAGTGTCCCAAGGCCAGAGTCCCCCCTCTGTCCCAAATCCAGCCCCCCCCCAGTCCCAAATCCAAGGCCCCCCCATCTATCCCAAATCCAGGGCCCCCCCTGTCCCAAATCCAAGGCCTCCCCTCTGTCCCAAATCCAGGGGCCCCTGTCCCAAGCAACCTTACCTGCAGTCTGTTTAATTGCTGTTTTCCCTCCATGTTTCCTGTTTCTCCCTCTAGTGGTGAGTCAATAGGAACTGCAGACACTCTCCTCTATTGGTGAGTCAATAGGAACTGCAACACTCTCCCTTCCTTCTTCTCTAGTGTGAGGCAATAGGACCTGCAGACACTCTCCCTCTAGTGGTGAGTCAATAGGAACTGCAGAGACTCTCCCTCTAGTGGTGAGTCCATAGGAACTGCAGTGACACACACACAGGGACACACACTTAGGGTTTTATTATATATGATATTTAGGCCTGCTAATTGTATCGTAGCCCGCTAATACTACACAAAATGTTCCCTACCACCCCATATACATGTTGATGATGCCAAAGTGCACCTGGATCACTATCTCACATCTGGCTAATGTGCCCTCTCATACAACCCTTTTGGAAATCAATATTTGGAACTTATAACAAAATCACTGCTCAATCCCTCACACCAAATGCACAAACTGTACTGTTTTCTATGATTCCCGGTTCCGTTGATACTTCCTTACAGCTGGAAGGATGGTACTTCCAAGGTTCTGGAAAACAACTGTATGCCCAGCTAACATATTATGGATTACCGAATTGCTCCATATAATGAGAATGGAGGAGCTAACATCCTCGTTACATGACACACAGAATCGATTTAATGAAACATGGACTACCTGAATTTTATACATGGAGACAGACGCCTACAAAGATCTTCTGATCACTTAATACCAAAAAAAATGTAGCATACATGCAGGATAATCTAATATACTGTTTTGATTGATATATGATATAATATTGTATGTAATACGTAATAATACTGACAAAATATCCAACCCACATAAAACTCTCTAACCCCCTCCCTTCCCCCTCTAAACATCCACCCTCCCCTCTTACCTTACCTTTTCTCATCCTTTAGTTTAATACCTGTGAGCAAACATAAGACTCTCTATACAACTGCAGAACTTTCTTAACTATGCTCACACTCATTTATGTAAAATAATATTTCTATCCTATGTTGTTAATGTTCAAAAATTAAAATAAAATTGAGAATTTAAAAATAAATAAATAAATAATTTACAGTAAGGTGTACATTATCCACTATATATTACACTGTAATAGAGCGTATTATTTCATATAATACATAAGGTTTAATTATTTTAAATAAATTGCATCTGAAGTATTAAAATGAAAGTAAAGTCGGTTTGTTTTTGTCAAAAGATGAAACCGATATAATAACAAAAACATTTGGCTGGAATAAACATGAATTCTGCAAAAAATATGAACTACTGTAAATAGAAGCTTATTAGATTTGATGGTTCTTGTTATAGAAGAGCTATATAAAGGGCTGAATCAGTCTTGGATTAAAATCCAGCTATTTGAAACCAATATAATACACATGTTGACAGAAGGCAGGGAAAAGACCCCCAAAAAAGAACACCCACTACGCACTACACTGATAACAGCAAAGTGACATAAGTTTTAAAGAGGAGGCCGCAAGAAGGCTAAGTACACCCACTATACCCCCCATTAAATGTAAGGACTCATCCAGAATAATAAAAGAGGAAGTAATAACAAAACTAACTACAAATACTAAACTAGAAAGGGAAAGTTTAAGTATAAACTTTGAATTTGGCTTGAAAAACTGCATTTTATGAGGGAATGTTTATGTTTGTGCTACAGATTTTAAAACACAATAATGGCAATGATGAGGACATTGTTGTTATTTTACTTATAGGGAGATTCAATAAAAGTTCTTATCGTTTAAAATGGTGCTAATATTGCCCCAACCAATCAGATCTTATTTAACATTTGAAACCCAACATCTGATTGGTCGGTGCAAAATTAGCGCCATTTTAAACAATAAGAACTTTTATTGAATAACCCTGTTAATCTTTAAATCTAGCTGTCACAGGAATGAATGGGTAGGTAGGTAGGTATGGTAACAAACTAGTTAGTGAGACTTTAACTCATATAGCATCGGATGCACAGGTTACACAAAAATCACCCGCGCATCCAATGCTGGTGATTCAGTATTGCGTTTGCGCTAGTTTTAGTGCTGGGTTTTAACACCAGCTAATAGCCACATTCGCAATCGATATTGAATCGCGAAAAGAAGCATTTACCCAGAGTGATAGCGGCTCTGGGTAAATGAGCCTGCAACTTTTTTCATTATTGGTCAAAATGTGTTTTTTGACTATAGTTACCCTTTAAATATGGTTGCCACATGAATGAATGGGTAGCTCATTTGGTGTGTGTACCTGTGTCAGGTTGGAAGTTAAAAAAGCAAAATTATTTTTTTTTACTTTAGTTACCCTTTAAGTTTGACTGCCACAGTAAGGGAGGGGCATAAGTGCCGGGGAGGGGGGGCCCGGTTCAAGCTGCGGGACCCCTTAAGCCCCAAAGGGCCCTTGTCAGGGCCACAAAGGTCCTTGTAAGGACCCAGGAGGGGGTCCCGGTTTCGAGCTGCAGGACCCCCGAATGTCCGGCCGTGTTGTCGGGAATCTCTGGCCATTGGGGGATTTTCAGAAGCGTCCGTTTGGAAACTGGAAGTAGCTTGCATTTGCGCTACATCCGGTTTTTATGCTGTTCCCCGTGCACGAACGTGTTCCCCAGACCATCTTCCAGGTCCCAGAGGCCTGTAAGGTAAGTTTACACTGCAATATTTCGGAAAGTTCATTAGAACTTTGATAACTATTTACCTCCCATCGAATTTAATGGGTCCGTTTTCGGACTTTCGAACTTTTGAACTTTTTTTAGAAGTTCGAAAACGGACCGAACTTTCGAAAGTTCTCTATTGGTGAAATGGACACAAAACCGAACTCAAACCCGAGTTCAAACCGAACTTTACGAGTTCGGATGAACTTGAACAAGTTTGGGTTCAAACTAATTAGTTTTTCCGGACTCACGGCTGTATTTTCAATTATTATCGTAAATTCAATAATTAGCGAATTTACGGGCCATTTGCTAACCCTAGAATGTATTGTTCGCTAACCCTCAAATGTATTGTTTGTTTTCGGTAACCCTCGAATGTATCGTTAGATTTCGGTAACCCTCGAATTTACTGATCTTTTTCCGCTATCCCTCGAAAGTATCATTAATTTTCGAGAATCCTCGAAAGTATCGTTAGATTTTGTTTATTGTTCTGTTTCCGCTATCCCTCAAAAGTATCGTTCGATTTTGTTAAAGTGTTAAAGTATCGTTTGGTAACCATCAAATTGCCCGTAACTCTCGAATGTAGCTTGTGCAAAACCTGACAATTGCCGGCTCGTGTTTAAGAAGTGTTTTAACAAGTTTTGGTGATAGTGACATTCCGCAGACCATTTCCCAGGTGCCACAGCCATTTACAGTAAGTTACCATTGTTAATTTTGCTGTAAATCATCCAGACTTTTCAAACTATCACTCCCCATTGACTTTAATGGGTCCCAATTCGAACTTTCGAACTTTCGAAAGTTCAAAACAGACTGAGCTTTAGGAAGTTCATCCATCACTATTGGGGACGCAAGGGGGGAAATACATAATAAGTTCAGTACATAGATATATAAATGATATAAATAAATATAAGTATTAGAGCCTTGCCACAAGAGGAAAGGAGGTCCTTGCCCCGTTGAGCTAACAGTCTAGTTTTAACATACAGATAAAAATGAAAGTGTAGAAGAGCAGGAGTGGGACTTGTGCAGTGCAAATAAAACATTCATTCTGTGCTGGTTACCAAATAGGTAGCATGTAAGGCTAGATTTAAACCTGCTAATTGTGGTTTCTTGATGGAGAGCGAAGGGAATAGAATACCAGATGATGAGAGCCACAAGGGAGAAAGGTTTAAGGCAAGACGAAGCAATATAAGTGGGGGTCTGTACAGGAGATGGTTCTGTAAGGATCGAAGGGTGCAGGCAGGGATATATGGGGACATTAGAAAATAAATATAAGGAGGTGTAGCAAAGGGATTAAAATATTAGGAGAAGGATTTTGTAAACAGTGCGCTGTTTGATGGGGAGCTAGGTTTTTGTCCGGTGCAGAGGAGATTTGTGAATGTATATTAAAGAGCAAAACTACAGCAGAGTTTAGTATCAAATAAAGGGGAAAAAAGTGGGAAGCAGGAAGACCAGAAAGTAGTAGGTTACAATAGTCCAATAGTAGATAGGATGAGAGCATGCATAAGCATTGCAGTAGATGAGAGAGAATAGTTCAGTTTTAGAAAGATTCAATTTGAGGCAGTGTTGCGACATCCAAGAGGAGATGGAAAGGAGCCAATCGAAGATACATGATTGGATGTCAGGAGTAAGCGTAGGTGTGGACAAGTAGATTTGTGTACCGTCTGCATATAAATGAGCTGCAAAAAGAGCTAATGATATCTCCCAATTTACAATTACATACCCCGAAGAGCTTACAATCTAAGCACATTTACTTTACACATACAACCAATCAGTGTGTCTTTATGTTTGTGGGGGAAACCCACGCAAGCACGGGGAAAACATACAAACTCCTTGCAGATGTGTCCAAGGGTGGAATTGAACTCAGGATTTCAGTGCTAGCCACTGAGGCACCGTGCTGCCCATATCATAAAAGGATAATTTCCACCATCCCCCAACATGTCTCTCAGTTCAAAATCTATCCATCCGTTTAGTAGATATTAGATTTATAAATTTACAAGATTCAGAATCAGTAAGTGATTAACAGGGATATTCATGCCCTCAGACTGATGTGAATTACTATTGCCACAGTCCTCCCTCTGAAGTGTGTTATCATATCCCTCCCTCTAATCAGTACAGAAGCTGCCAACATGTGAAAGAGTAAGCGGTACCCACGTGTACTGGCAGATCAAGAAGAAAGTTTCAAGATTTCTCTGCTATTTCTATGTTACAGCTATCATAAAAGTAAATGAAACTCTCTAAGAATATTGAGTGAAATGCACAAAAACTCTTTTTATGCCATTTCTCTCCCCACATACATCTGGCCCGTAATGGCCATAAAAGAGAGTTATATGGTAACAAATCTTTCATTATACATAGCCTGACAGACAAATTAATATAATTAGCAGGACAGCATTATTATAAATTGATTGCATTTTATACTGTTATAATATACTGTAGACCCAGCCTTGCTACGTGTGTTTCACCTAATTCACCTGTGGTTCTCCATATGTTTTCAAAAAACAACTCCATATATATATATAAACAACTCTATACCCACAGGAATGTTTCTCAAAGCCAGTACAATGAATTTGATCTAAATGAAAAAAGCTCAGGCTTCATAATTGGCAAAACAAGCTATATACAACTGCATTATAGGAAATCTGTTTTTAGGCGCTGAACAACAAATGCAAAAAATAAGCAATGGCTTCTCCACACAGAAACTACCAAGCACCAAAGCTAAAAGCAGCCCATATTTCATCATCAGTCAAACTAGCAGGTCCTGTCTTTGCATTTAGGTTTGAGATTTGCAAACCTACATCGTGATATAACATATCAACGATTATAATAGATTTGTGTTTACAGAGCCTAAATCCTGAATATTTTTCACTTCGGTCAAAAAGCCAGCAAAAATGTGAGCTAATAATTTAAAGGGTATAGCTATTAAAATATTATCCTCATGTGTAGTTCAAACAGCAGTTAAAGGCAATTCAGGAAACATAGGCAGTATCAGCTTATGGTGTGCTTTGATGTTTGTACCTCTATGATTTTTCCCAAAAATGTTCCCCTCATTTCTAATCATATTTCCAAATTCATTATCATTACCAATGAATATCTGATGATCATCTTTGGAAATAATAAAAAAAATAAAGTGATTCACACACATCAAAAAATTCTTAAAGGGCTTGTCCACCCCCTCCAACTAAAATTTGCCCCTCTGTGTAAATAAATCCTTACCTTTATCTTAATAATGCTCCTTATGGCAGTCTAAAAAAAATTAAGAGTGAGAGCCTGTCTGTATAATCTGTGCCTGCCACTTCCTGCTCCTTTTAGGGAACTCTGGCTCTCCCCCCTCCTGATCCCTGGGCAGCTGCATCTCTATATTGAAGGGGGGAAATTTTAGTATAAGGTAAGGCAATTTCCCAACCCTAAATGCTATATTTAAAACTTCTAAAACAGCCCCAAAATGTACTTTTCCCGACCTTATTTCCATGGCTCCCTCTGCTGACTGGCAGCGGTGCGGCCCCTTCAGCTCTTTTGTTCCTGGAAGTAGCAGAAGAGGTTGTGACCAAGTGGGCAGTACATTTCACTTCTGTTTCTGAAAATTTTTTTAACCTAGCGTTTAGGGTGGGGGGTGTACCATTTTTTTAAAATTTTTATTTTGTGGGTGGAGATACCCTTTAAAGTGATACACAAACTTTTTTAAGGGTAGGTTTACCCCTTAAATGAAGAATTGTATATAGGTTAATCACCACCCAAACCCTAAAACAGCAATGGTTAGATACAGAAGCCGAGAGATGTGAAGTGCTGCCTGGTTTTATGTAACCTCTCTTTCTACTACCTGGTTCTTCCGTGGATATATCAGACAGCAACATAGCCAATGACTAAATGCTATTTTCCAAGTTGCTTCCTCTGAACATGTAACAAACTTGGAGAGCTTTTGAGAGGCAGATTAGAAGGAGAGAGCATCATTTTGCTGCATAACAGCCCTATGTCCTTTAGCTTTATAACTAGTTTTGGGGGTTATTTACCTACACATCATTTTTCATTTGAGGTTGAGCATGCCCTTTAATAAAACCATAATCAGTAAAAAAAAAAAAAAACACAATTAGATTATTAGTCTACCAATTTCAAAGGAAACCGGCCTCACTTACAGAATCTTGTAAACCAATACCAAATGTTTAGTGGTAGATTTTTTTAGCCATTTTGTTTGCTATGAGTATTTGGTATTAAAAACTATATGATTCTCCGATATTACATTTCTTTAGTAAGCAATAAATCAGATAGTGTTTTTTTATTGAACATTTTTTAGTACTGTTTCATTTCATTGGAGGGTCACTTGAATTCACATATGCAGGTAAATCTATAAAAATGGGGTCTCAAACTACTCAGATAATATGTGGCAATTCTTTTTCCTTTGTGTTTTCATCACTGAAAAGATTGGTTGTATTTACCACATGGTAATCTGTCTGTTTTTAGACCCATTGCTGTAAATAGGACATTGAACCAATCTTTGCTTTAATTAGAAATCACAGTCTTTAGTCCTGATTCCAGGAAGTGCCGTGAATTCTGGTGAGGTTCGAAATTTCCCAAAAACACGGCTGTAATTCAGATTTTTCCCATGGTGTGATGGAGGAATCTATGAGCCTCATGGCTACTGGTTCCAGGGCTGGATTAGACACAAGGCAACCAAGGCAAATACCTGGAACCCAGATGACTAGGGGGCTCACTAGGGGCCCGGTATGGCTAGTTCACAATCTGTTTTAGTCTGCCATTTCAAATGCCTCTGGGTGTCTGGTCTTCCAATACTGACAGTGGCACCCAGTTTATTGGTAGTTCAGTGAGTTTGCAATATGAACGGACACTGCGCACCCAACACTGATTATGTGCTTGTGTTCTTGGCCACATTGTTTGAAAAAATATACACTTTTTTTCTCAAGTTCCACTCCATCAGTAAGAAATGCTGAAACATCAACTAAGCAAAGCCTCTGGAAACCTCTCACTGAAGCACCTGTCATCTACAAGGTGGGCTGCCCATTCTAAAGCTACAAAAGCATTACGACGGTTTTCCACCAATAAAGCACTGGGTGAGTTAAGGATTTCTTGAAACAAAGCATCAGTTAGACATGAAGCCAGTGCATTGATAGGCCATTTAAATAAATTTGAGACAGTTATCATGCTTGTTGTATGGGAAACATACATGACAGACTACATGCCACTAGTAAAAGTGTACAGAGTACACAAATCTATCTTAATGAAGTTGTAATTTTGTGTCAATTTTTAATTGGTTATATCCAAAAAAATTAGAGGTTCCTGGGAAGCTGAAGCCAAGGAATTGATCTCAGATCAGGTGTAACATTGCAAAAGTCACTGATTTACATGCTGTAGTTTATTACCCATAAACTTCAACAAACCTTCCCCAATATAGAAACAATGCTTTGTATTTTCCTGTGTACTCCCATTGCCAATTCTAGTAGAGAGAGGTCTTTTTCATGCCTTAAAAGAATTAAAAATGAGAGAAGAACAACAATGGGGCATGATAATTTATCAGCATTGTCTTGGGGTACATGTATATTATCAGCATTGTCTTGGGGTGCATTGTCACATTGGCTGGGTACACACCATAAGATATTTTTGGCCAACTGACCGATAGTGACGTGTAGCAGCTGGTTGGCCAAAATATAGGACAAACAGCGATTCACGGACAATCGTGCTGTTCCCTATGGGAACTGACAGTCATTTGTCCCGGCTGAGCGATCGCTAGTAGGACCCTGTGTACCCAGCCTTAGCTGGCTGTGGAATCTGCTCTTGTACAACAACTAGACTTTGATGACCTTATCGATATGTTTGCAAAGGCCAAATCATATAAAGTTAAAAGGGAACTGTGTATTAAGATCGTAAAAATATCAATAATGATTTCTTTTTTTCCGTCACCATTCCTTCCCACCCTTTCAATTCTATAAATCTATATTTAGTGGTCAGATATCTTTAGCTTTAGTCTACCTAAGGAGGCTTAAACTTCATACAAACGTGCTATTGCGGGTACCGACCCTCAACACATACCCTCCCCCCGATGGGTATACTTGTAAATTCTATAAAACCATGATTTCGGAAATAGTTGACACATTAGTAAAAGTTTACAATAACAGTGTGGGCCCGAAACATTGCCTGACTGTTTACTCTTAATAGAGGAATAAACTCACCTATTTTGCACCATATCTATGCCTGGACCCCTCTATGCTGTTACGGGAATCTATACTCCCATTGGCCAGAAAGCTTTTCATTAGAGCAGGGGGCCGCATGAGAAACTTGGATCATCGTTCAGGGCCGGACCAAAAGGTTCAACTCAATTCTTATAGAGATTACAAAACTGGATTTTATAAACAGGTATGTAATATTTTAAATTCATTTCATTAAAATTCAATTAATCTTTTTTTATAAAATAAACAATAAAAATAAATCAATTATCCGGCCATAAACAATCAATTAATATTAAGATTCTTTTGGGCACACGTTTATTATTGAGGAGCCAGTCAAGGGCAGCCAAAGGACCAAATGTGGCCCACGGGCTTTACTTTGCCCACGTCTGTATTAGAGTATTGCCAAAAAAAAGTCAAAAACCTAAGGCTACCAGAACCTTATAGACCGATTTCATTAAAAAAGGTGGATTTCAAAATTTTGTCAAAATTAACAGACTGGCAAAAATTCTCCCACTCTTGTTTTCGCCTAATCAAATAGGATTTGTTAAAGGCTCATCAGCAATCTTCAACATACGTGAAATCCTAACTGCGTTAGCTTGAGCCCATGCACAAACCGAAAACCAGAGGCAGGATTTTTGTCAATAGATGCTGAAAAAGCCTTTGATAACGTTAGTCTGACCTGATCGTTTCAGGTTCTTGATAAAATGACCTTCTCTGGTCCCATTATTATGATTCTACCAAATTTCAATTTATGATCTCACGATGGACACTGTCACACCTTATTATTTTATTTACAAAAAGATTTATTTTGAGACACTGGTCACAAAACTGATTCTCCCATGTTAGAAGAGGTAATTTCTGACTCTTACTGACTTTTCTATCTAGAGAAATTAGAGGCTGAACAATTTGATATATTTTGAACAAACTCCTTCTACACCACTTGGCAAAAACTTATTGACAGTTAATTTACATACAGGTAAATACAACAAATAATGAATATGTATGTATGAATAATTCTATTTATATAGCTCCACTTGGCTACACAGCGCTGTACATTATAAAATAATGCAAGCCATTATACAGATAAATTAAATTTACATGAATAAAGTTTTAAAGGTTAAGAACATATATATTTGTATGGTGTGCCTTAACATATTAAGATCTCAAAGAGATTCCTGCCCCAAAGAGCTTACAATCTAAGAATACCTTTAGAAATACAGACTGGTACTATAAAGCTAATGCTTTAAGGTTCAAACACACATGTGATCGTGGGTGCCAACCCGTGACACAATATGTGTCACCTGCGATAGCACGTTTGTATGATGCTTAAGCCTCCTTAGGTAGACTAAAGTTATAAGATATCTGACCACTATATATATTTAGGAAATTCAGAGCACTCTACTGGATTTTTCAAAATAACAAACAATGTTTATTGAAGTCACATCACATCAACGCGTTTCAGTCCACCTGGGACCATCATCAGGATTACAGATACCTCATTTCCTGCTGACCACTATATATAGATATATAGAATTGAAAGGGTGGGAAGGAATGGTGAGGAAAGAAAGAAATTATAGTTGAGTTTTTGTTATTATATATCTTAATACTTGAGAAATGTAGACATATATATCATATTAAATATGATTTTTATATTTCTTACTGTATAATAATTCCAATAAAAAATCATTCATTAAAGGACACATTCACCTTCTCCCCAGATGAAGAGCCTGTACATAAGAGAAAAAGAAATGTCTATCTCACAGGCTCCCCTGACTCCACACATAGCCCTTTGAAAGTAACACACAAGGGCTGTAAAGCTGCTACATTGCAGTATGTGTTTCTGCAGCAAGTCCTCCTCAGGCTTGTTTCAGCAAGTACCATAAAGGGAGAGAGGTGTTGTCTCACCATATTCAGCATTAATAGACTAAACTTTGCAAGGGCTACAACAAGGTGCATGCTATTCTGCCCACCAGCTGTTGCTAGGTGGCTACCTCCCATGGGACAAAGAATAGTTTGCAGTAATCTATGACCTGCAAACTACATTTGTCCTAGGAAAAAGGACAGACACTTAGCAACAGTGCCCAACACTACCTCCCATAAAACTCCACAGATGACAAATAATAACTATAGTAGAGTTCGCCTGTATAGAACATGCATTTACTTCTACTTTCTCCTTAGCTTAGCCAATAAATAAGTCATGTTAGCATTATACCGTACGATTATTGGTTTGTCTATTTCCTAAAAAAATTTTAGTTTGCAGGTCATAGTCATATTGCAAACTCTTCTTTTCTGTTATGAGAATAATTGATTTTTCTTAAAATGATTTATTGTCTAAGGCATGTAGGAATCCAAGGATGGTAGCACTAAATAGCTAAAGGTTTATTTTTCCAAAAAATAGATTGTTTGGACATTTAAAAGGCATCAGAGGTTATGCTTAGAGCACAGCACAGCATACAAGATTACATGTGTATGTAAAAAAGGTCAAGATGACACATGTATAGATCTTGCTAAAATGTTAATTAGCCTAACCACCTGTATTGAGCTGGAGGGCCTGTAAGTCATGTACAAAGGCATGGCATAGAATGCACATTGTAAAAATTATTGAAAAATATTTCAAGAGCTGATTTTCTTTTATATTAAACCTTAAAAGGACCTTTTCAGGTCTCAGCATGTTCTTGTCGGCGACACCAACTCTGTTAAAGTCTTCTTTCTTTTTTCTTCTGCCATCAGCTGTGATGACTTCTGAGCTCTGTGGAGGTTTGCAGCTCTTTACTGTATAAAGGTTTGCAGGAGGACCAAATCCAATTGTGATTGGTTAATATTCCAATGCTTGCAATCATATGATCACACATTAACCAATCATATTTGAATTTTATTTTTCAAGTATGATTGGTTAATGTGTGATCATATGATTGCAAGCATTGAAATATTAACCTATCACAATTGGATTTGGCCCTTCTGCAAACCTATATAAAGAGCTGCAAACCTCCACGGAGCGCAGAATCATATAATAACATGTTTATTACCCAGGGGTAGTTAACCCTTTGTCTAGCTTCAGGAAGGCACAACATGTGCAGTTCCATGTATATAGGTTATTTTACATATATATAATATTCTATATTCTCACCTTTATGGTATATCACAGTACTATGCATATTTATTGTGTATTATCACATAATGGTTTTTATGGTCTATCTATCTATGTCTTTATCATTATTGGTACTGTGTATATCACTATTTATTAATTGCACATATGTGCAGTTTTATGTGTTCAGAGTTTTAATTGTTATGCTTGATAAAGGAGCACACTAGCTCCCAAACATATCACATTGAATAAATCACGTTTGCAGTATAATTCCTGCGTTTGGTTCTCCCTCATCGTTTGGGGTTGACGACCTCAGCAGAGTTGGTGTCGCCGACAAGAAGAGGTCGAGACCTAAAAAGTGCCGGGGAAGGGGGGGGGGCAGTTCAAGCTGCGGGAAACCTTAAGCCCCAAAGGGCTCTTGTCAGGGCCACAGGGGCACTTCTTAGTGCTGTGGAAGGGGGGTTCCGGTTAGAGCTGTGGGACCCCTTAAGCCCCAAAGGTCTCTTGTCAGGGCCACAAGGGAACTTCTCAGTGCCGCAAAGGCATTTATAAGTGCCAGGGAGGGGGGGCCCGGTTTGAGCTGGGGACCCCTTAAACCCCCAAAGGGCCCTTTTCAGGGCCATAAGGGCACTTTTTAGTGCCACAAAGGAACTTATAAGTGCTGGGGAGGAGGGTCCCGGTTCGAGCTGCAGGATCACTTAAGCCCCAAATTGCCCTTGTCAGGGCCACAATGGTCCTTGTAAGGACCTGGGAGGGGGTCCCGGTTTTAAGCTGCGGGACTCCCGAACGTCCGGTCACGAGATTGTCGGCCGTTTGGCAATCCTTGAGCTGCTGATTTCAGGAATCCTCGGCTGTTAAGGGATTTTCGAACTTGGCCGTTCGAGTTTTAGCGAATGTTTGAAAATCCTCGAACGTTCAAGAATACTCGAACGTTTTCCTGTGAGTCCGGAAAATCAAACTATTTCGATTACGATCTAGTTAGAATAGTTTGAGTTCGTCCGAACTCATAAAGTTCAGCTCAAACTCAGTTTTGAGTTCGGCTTTGTGTCCATCTCTAGTGATAACAGTGCAACAGTGTTTAGGGAATAAATAACCTGACTAAAATCCCACACCCAAAAAGGGAAGGAGCAAATTCAGGCTGGTGCAAAAATTCACAATCAACAATAATAAATGTAAGTGCAAATACTAGTAAAATCTGAAATAAACACCTTGTTTTACAATAAAATCATTATTTGAGCAATAAATACCATATATATAAATAAATTAAAAGTGACATATTAAGTGAGTATTGTCATTGTGTTAAAATATAATAAAACAACCATTTATTTAACATATATGGTATCCCTGTCTACTTTCTTAGATATTTTATATCATAAAGTGCACAAGTGTATTATATAAAAATAAATGTATATAGATAAAAAATAATACAAGTTAACTTTATTTGTCAGATTCTTATAAAACAGTAAGGTTTACATCTATTGTATATTTCAATGTATCCAGAAGATGGCACCAGCATCAAAGGATTACTAAAATAGAAACAAAAAAAAATACTCTTCAAGATAAAGACAAACAGGGTTATTTAATAAAAGTTCTTATAGTTAAAAATTGTGCTTACTTTGCCCCAACCAATCAGATGTTAGCTTTCAAATGTTAAATAAGATCTGGGGCAAAATTAGCACCATTTTTAACGATAAGAACTTTTATTGAATCTCCCTAAAAAAGGTTGCTATAAAAGACTCAGATATTTATACTTTAGTAGCAAATTCTATGTGGTAAGTACAAATTGAAACATGATGGCCTAGTTACAGAAAACAGGTCAAATTAAAGTCTTCATTAAGTCCTTGGGGAGCTAACTAATTTCTATATCCACATTATTTCTTTATGTAGTAACTTTCTATCATAGTTGCATCCTCTTAAAGGGCATGTCCACCCCCAAAACTATAATCCCCCCAACTACTGGCCCCACCATGTAGTGTAGTTTAATCCTTACAGCCACATCCCAGCTCCATAGGGTTCTCCTGTAAACCCCCCCCCAAAGTCTCAAAACTAACCACCGGAGGATAGCAGGTCTCTGCTGCTATCTAGCCTCGGTAGTAGATATTTGCCATGCGCACTGCAGCCCCCTCTCCCCCTCCCCTCCCACCCCTCCCCTCCCTCCCCTCTCCCTCCCTCTCCCTCCGTTTTACTATCCCTCCCCTAGCATTAATCCCCCTTAATATTATGGCCCCCATGTCCCCAGCCCAACTGATGTTTTTTTTTTTCAAAAAGCTCCCAAACTCTTACTTACCTCTCCGCTTTCCTCGCTGCACTGAATGACCGGCAGCCGCGTCCGTGATTGGCTGCCGCTCAGCCAATCACAGACGCGACTGCCGGTCCCGCCCCTCTGCTTGCATTCTCGCAAGCAGAGGGCCGGCAGTGCGGCGGAGGATCGAGGGGAGGTAAGTAAGAGTTTGGGGAGCTTTTTGAAAAAACGAAACATGCGGTTGGGGCTGGGGGACATGGGGGAGCAGAATATTAAAAAACGATTTTAGGGGTGGACATGCCCTTTAAATCTTTATCGACCACTTCTAAGACCATCCACCTTAACTGGGATACCCTATGCGTTTTATCTAAAAAAATGTCTACTTATAGGAGTCTCGTACTTTTTATTAGTACCCACATAGTTAATGTCACGCTTATATTCTCCTATTATTAACCTTGTTTCTCTTTTTGATTAACCTACGTATGCCCATCCACATGGGCATTGTAATAGATAAATAATACCAGAGGCTCTACATGTGGGGAAGTGTCTAAATTTTCTTTCATGACCTTTACTGGGATGGCTGATAGTACTACCCTTAATGATTGCATTGCAGGCTGAGAAATTTCTACATGGAAAGGTACCTTCTGAGGTTCGCTCAAAAAGAGCTGTCTTTTTCTCTTGGATGCCGCGATATCTGCTTCGATGAGTACACCCCAAAGATCTTCGATCTTTTGTAGGAATTATATATGATTATCTTAGTTAGCCAATAAAGATATCACTTTTATACCACTTTTGTTATTTTTTTTATTTCAAAAGGGTTACCTTGTAAACATTTTGACTGGCTAACGGTATACCACCTTTTCCTGCATTGAAAATTTTGCAGAGGTACCAAAAAGAGACCAAATTAAATTTTTGGGATCAGTATAGTGTGCAAAAACGTGTGCGCCTCTCAGTACCAACCGGTTTCCTCTAAAATACCACTAAAAAGGGTAGTGTGTGTGCGTGGGGAGGGGGTTGTGGTGTTTTTTTTTTTTTTTTTTAGTGTAATCGAACTTGTGCATGCGTCCCATTTGAGTTATTCATAAATAAATTGAGGTATTTGAATTATTACCTAGTACAGCCCTGTTCCCACTCAAAATGTGGTGGTGCCGTGGGTATAATAAACAATAACACTATAAACAAAGTGTGATTGGGAAAAGAACTCCCTATCACAGACACCCACTTAACTCCACAGATAACCTGTAGAGGCACTCTTTAGGCATATGGAAATCTATATCCCCCAAACCTCCTGGGGAACCGGGAATAATAGTGTAGGCACTGATTGAGTCACCCAATCAACCATCATAGTTCTAAAAATATATATCTTTATTATTAATACACATAAAACACTTTTCACTTATAACAATACCTCATAAAATGCAATAAATATACTGTATAACTGCCTGCATCCTAGGCGTCCCTAGGTGCTGAAAAAAGTTATCTAAAACTAGTGTCCAGGCAAGTAACAGCCGCAAAGCAGAGACTGGTTAGTTGCATATGGTTAATGAAAAAGCGGATAGTCAGTATATAGCAGATAATGCAAACACAAGTGTGTTAGTAGCAGATTGCACAGGTGGATGGGCCCTCCGCGCAACCTCCGTTCATCCATGGGGTCGGGGTAACCTCACCTAAAAAAGCAAAAAAGCCAACAAAAGCAGAAAGAGCCTTGCCAGAATAAATTGCCTATGCAGATGGCCCAAACGTTTGGGCCATCTGTGGGAGATCGACATTAAGTGAGGTGTTTTTGTTTGTGGGGTTATTTCCAAGTTTCAGGGCTGTTTCTTTTGAAAAAGTGTAGGCTGTTCAAATTATAGAGCACTTAATTTTTTTCCCTTGTCATTGCACTTGTGCATGCATCCAATTTGGGTTAGTTGGTGGGGTGTCTCTGTGTGCACCCACGCATATGGCAAACCATTTGATTCAGGACATTTGGGAGATATTTGGTAACTTTTTTTTATTATTTGTGGTCTTGCCAGGATTTTTGAACATTTTTTCCTTATTTTTTTAAGAAAATCTGCGCCCACACCATTGATGGTATGAATGAAAAAATGTCACAGTTGCTTAGCTGAAGGTGTGTAGATTTTGAGAATATATAGTATTGGGGGGTATTTTTGAGTTACGGGTAGAGATGGCCGAACTTCCAAAAGTTCGGTCCATTTTCAAACTTTTGAACTATATTTAAAGTTCGAAAGTTCAAAAACGGACCCATTAAAGTTAATAATAGTCAAATAGTTTGAAAAGTTCTAATGAAATACAATTAAAATATCAATGGTAACTTAATGTAAATGGCTCTGGGACCTGGGAAATGGTCTGGGGAACACATTTGAATATCCAGAACTTTCAAAAAATCTATTTTATTCTCACACAATGTACTTTTGAGCTCCCGCGTTTGGACATTCGATAATTATCCCATAAACGATTCGAGCATTCAATCAATTTTCAAATTTGATAATTATCGAAAGTTCGAAAGTCCGAGAAATCCAGGTCCAGGATAGTTCGAGAAGTCCGACTCCGTTCGAACTTGATACGTTCAGCTCGAACTCGGGCTCGAGTTCTAGTCCATCTCTAGTTATGGGGATGTTTAGATTGAAAAACCTGGAAAGTTGCCATTATTGGACCACTGCGCATTGGCTCACTTTGTGACTAATGGCTTCAACGTCCCTGTGTGTAACCATGCATATGACATACCACTTGATTCTGGGCATTTGGGAGATTGATACTTGACAAGTTTTTTTTTTACATTACATGGGAATTATTTGAAATTTATTTTTGTAAATTTTTCCAGAAAATCTGGTAAAAGTGCAAAATTCTACACAGAACTGTACCCACACCATTGGTGGTATGCATCAAGGAATGGCTCTGTTGCATAGCTGAAAGTGTGTAGATTCCAAGAATATATAGGGGAGGGTATTTCTAATATAGAGGAGTGTTTTATCTGACAAATCTGAAAAGTTGCTGTAATGTGGCTACTGTGCATTGGCCAAATGTGAGAATATAACATATAATTGGATGAAGAGCTGCGCCTTGCGCTTTTTTTGTTAATTTTCTAGAAAATCTGCTGAAAGTGCAAAATTCAATGAAGAACTCCGCCCACACCATTGATGGTATGAATGAACATGAACAAACTGCAGCGTTACATAGCTCCAGGTGTGTAGAATCCAAACATATATAGTTTGTGGGAGTATTTCTGAGTTAGGGGGTGTTTTGTGTTAAAACTTGCAGACTGTTCATATTCGGAGTTGGCTGAAAATTTTTGGTGTTTTGAGCAATCATGCATTGTCTCAGTTCGTGGATAGCCACTTCCACCTCTGCGTGAGTAACCATGCATATGGTGTACCATTTGATTCAGGCTATTTAGGAGATTGATATTTGGTAACTTTTTATTACATTCCATGGGGTTTTGGCATGATTTCTACCTTTTGAATGTTGTTTTACTTTAATTTTTTTTAGAAAATCTGCTAAAAGTGCGAATTTCTACGAAGAACTGCATCCACACCATTGATGGTATGAATGAAAAAATTACAACAATGCATAGCTGAAGGTATGTAGATTCCAGGAATATATGGTTTGTGGTGGTATTTCTGAGTAACTGGGGTGTTTAGTAGAGATGTAATGTGGGTTACACATGTGGGTTACGTCCCGACTAAACTTTCGGAACTCCCGGATTTCACAGAACCCAGATTTTTCGAATTTTCAATTTTTATCGAAAGTAGGCGATTATCGAAAATCGAAAGTAGACGATTATCGAAAATCGAAAGTAGGCGATTATCGAAAATCGAAAGTAGATGATTTTCAAAAGTAGATGATTATCGAAAATCGAAAGTAGATGATTATCGAAAATCGAAAGAAGACGATTATCGAAAATCAAAAATAGAAGATTATCGAAAACCGAATCCTCGAAAGAAATGGTCGATTTCGGTAACTCACGAAAATGGAATGCGGAAGCTCAAAAACAACCTGATCTTGTAGAAAAAAAGTTTTAAAATAAGTTTTGGTTATATTTACGGGTTCCCCAGACCATTCCCCAGGTCTGTCATTTACAGTAACCTACTATTACTATTTGTCCCTCAAAATGGACAGAAACTTTCAATTTTTTTTCTCCCATAGACTTCTATGGGTTTGTTTTCGAATCTTCGCATTTTTTAATTTTCTGGAAAATTAGAAAATTAAAATTAGAAAAAAAAAACTCAAGAGTTTCAAACATTTCTAGTGTTTAGCGTAAGAAAAACTGCAGACTGTTCAAATACAAAGATGGCTAATTTTTTTAATTGTTACTGCCATTTGACATTGGTGCCACTTAGGGTTACTTGGTAGCCACATCTCTGGGTGCACCCATAAGTGTAGCATACTGTTTTATTCAGGAGAGGTTAGGCTTTCATATTTGAGATGCTTTTCAACTTTCCACTACAGTTTTTAGCTGGTATTTGATTTTGTCTCTGATTTTACAGTTGAGGGGAAAAAAGGAAAATGTGAGAAAATAACTTACAATTGGATGGAGAGCTGCGCCAGGCTTTCTGCATTTTGATCAAAACTTACCTCACTCATAAAATCCTGTGGGTATGTAGATTCTAAAAATATATCACTTGTGGGGATATTTTTAAGTTAATTTGGTAGATATTCAACGTTACGTCAGAAGTGGTTATACATTTCAATTTGGTGTAATATTCTTGAAGGTGCAGTTTTAATTTTGGGGGGTCTCCTGTACAGTAAAAGTGGGGTACCTACATATATCTGGTATCGTTGTACTCGGGAAAAACAGTAAGATGTTTGTGTGTAACCTTAAGATAACTTTAAATTAGCACCATTTGTAACGATAAGAACTTTTATTGATTGCTTCTTTATATGCATGCTTCTAATGTAAAAACCAATCAGTATCTGAAACAGTAACTGGCTGATTTTAAGCCAGGTTTTAACTGTTCTGTATATCTGGATTTAAATGTAAATATTATATAACATGACATTTTCTGTTTAAATGTAGCTGATTTTTATGCCCAGGGGAGAACCTGAACTATGAAGACACCTAATTGTTTGCTGACAGTGGAATAGAATGTATGTTTGCTCTTATTTTTATGTACTTGGAATCCTACTACTTTACATAGCAGGATCAATTAATCTTAAATGCCTTACAGTTTTTTAAAAATGAAATTGGAAGGTAGTTTTATGTCTATAGCCTTTAAGATTCTTCTGTAGATATTTGTCCTAAATAAAGGCTGCCATTAGTACAATAACTACAATAACTAGCTTGTGAAAGTTCTCATTCATCCCGATCATGGTATATCTGTTTTATTCAATTAGATCAACTGGACTTGAAGTTTAGTTCTTGAAGACATTTTGCTAGTCATCCGACTGGCTTTCTCAATTCAGAATGACTTGTACAATAATCAGTTGGCAATTAAGTACCCTGGAAAATCCCAATTAGTATATGACAGCCAGGTGTTAGGGACATTCTGAATGCAAGCTGTGGATGCTTTGAGACTAAGAGGTGTCCAAACTGTCCAGGGTAAGGGGTCAAAATACATGGCTGTCATATGCTAATTGGGACTTTTCAGGGTACTTAATTGCCAACAGATTCTTGTACAAGTCATTCTGAATTGAGAAAGCCAGTCGGATGACTAGCAAAATCCATCTTCAAGGACTAAACTTTAAGTTGATCTAACTGAATAAAACAGATATGTACAATACCTTGTACCCTTGGGAAATAAATGGCATGGGCATGTCCACCCCCAAAACTAAGCCCCACTGTGTAGTTTAAAAAAATCCTTACCTTAAACCTCTGCTCGTTATGGTTCTCCTGCAATGCCTTTTCAAAGTCAAGAACAGTGACCAGTAGAAGATGTCAGTAAGTCATCTGGTGCTTACTATTTCCCTAACCTCAACAAAGATTGTGATGTGCAGGGGAGCCCTTACCACCTCCCTACATCCGGAACCATCCTCTGCAGCTGTGTCACCTAGCATGAAACCCTTTTAGCATAAGGTAGGTACCCCCTGCCCAACCCCAACCATCAAAATATTTTTAAATAAATGTTTAGATTGATACTTACAGCCCCTTCTCTCCTGCAGCGTCCCCATTGAAAGCAGCTTTGTCTGTTATTAGCTGCCTCTCAGGGTACCTACCTTATGTTAAATGTCAATTTTTAGGGTGGACACGCCCTTTAAAGGGTATGTCCACCCATAATAAAAGAAATCAATATATTAGGCAGAACCCCTCATAACCTAGTTTCTGTTTTGTTTATTCTGCTCCAAGCAAGAGAAGTCATAAATTCAAGCTCCTCAATCCATTGCTGCGGCTCTCAGGCATTTCTGGGTAAGGTAGTCAGTCTCGGTTGTAACAGAAAAGTTATTTGATGGATAGGATGCAGTGAGAAGTTGTTAATAGGGCTTCATCAATATGGACTGAAGTTCCAAGTGGGGTACCACATGATTCTGTTTTGGGGCCACTTTGATTTAATCTGTTTACTAATGATTTGGATGCGGGTATTGTCAGCAAGGTTTGCTGATGACACAAATTGTCAATTGTTACAGGTGGATCTGGATAAATTGTCACATTGTGCTTCTAAGGGGCATGTTGAGAAATGTAAGGTGATGCATTTTGGACTTAAAATCCTTGTGCTGCTTACACTATAAATGGCTTTGTGTTAAGTGAATCCCTGTTGGAAAAGGAGTTTTGGTGAATAGCAAACCTAGTTTTTTTGTTCTATCCACACACACACACACACACACCCCATAGCCTACCTTTACTCCTTGAATGTTGCTGACTTCCTCCTTATCTGAAATGGCATCTTGAGCTCCGCCCCCACGAGATTTTCGTCTCTCCTGGCCCTAAAAGTAGGGAAAGAGAAGGCAGGGGGGAACAAAAAAAAACCCCCACAGTAAGAAGCAATATGAAACAAGGAAAATGTGGCTGTAATAAAATGAGAGATAATAGAATTGTGGAATGGTGTAGTTGGAGGAGGAAGAGAAAAGAAAGAGGGGAGAGGAGGGGAGGGGGTAATTGGAGTAAAAAAAAAAGAAAAGAAAACCAAAGACAAAAAACCCTTAGAAAACCAAAGACAAAAAAAAACTGGTAAAGGGATGGTGGGATATGAAAATTCAATTATTCTTAAGGTGAATGGAATCCCATGTCCTGGTTTAAACCATTGTCTTTAAAGTCAAATAATAAGATAATTTTAGCTTCAAATGCTTTTCTAAAATACCCTTTAAGATATAGACCTAAAACTTTTCATAGTGTGTCCAGGCTGGGAAAAATAGTGTTCTACAGGGAAACAGTTTCTATCCTCCTCATAGTTGGTGATGCTACTTCTGTGGGAATTCATCCTCTTTTGATGTTTTTGGCCAGTTTCTCCAATATATGTTGCATTTTCACATTTGTTGCATTGTAATAAATACATCACATTGCTGGATGTAAAGTGAAAAATTCCCTTTCTGTGTGTAACAGAAGGAGAACTGTTAATGTTGGTACAAAGCTTCCACCTAGCGCCCCCACATGGTGTAGTACCTGGTGTATTATCTCCATGGTCTGTGTGTAGTTTCCTTGTAACCAGTTTTTGCTATAGGTTTGGTGGCTGTCTGAATGCAAGGACAGGAGGTTTATTTTTTCCTTATCCCTTCTAGTGAAGGATTGTAAGTTGTTACTAGGGGTAACTTTTTCTCTATTTGTACTGTAGGAGGTTTTCACAGGGAATACTTAAAGATTTGTTATTGTTCACAGTAATAGTTATAGCTGGATATCTTTTTATTGAAATGATCTCCTAAGTGCAAATAGATGTTTGTCTTGCTCATCTGGCTCTGAACTTGTACGGTGGTATCTTGTTGCTTGGCTAGATATGATACCTTTTTTGGTGTGGCATGGTACGAAAACTGTCGTAGTAGAGATATTTGTACCCATCGGCGGTCTTTCTGTATAGGGTTGTTTGTATTTGGTCATCTATCAGTTTCACAGTGGTGTCTAAAAAATGTACGGTGTCTCCAGAGAATTCCATTTTACATTTAATTGTTGGATGAAAACTGTTGTCATCATCAAAAAAGTGTTATAGACATTCCTCCCCATGTGTCAATAAGATAAATATGTCATCTATAAATTGATAATACCTATGGAGTTTTTAGAAATCGGTTTTGAATAGATTGGCATACTGCGGTCCTATTTTACTCCCCATGGCAACCCCCATGGTTGTAGGTACATATATTTATTAAAAGTAATTGTGATATAGGATAAAATAGACTAGGCTAGGCTGGTGAGGATTTTAGTGCTGTATTTACTGTTAAATACAATGCCAATGCCAAATTAATTTTGAAATATATCCCTCTTGCTTCACTAAAAGGGAATGCTTTGGCATCCGCATCACCCCTATGGGAGAGAAATGATCCCATGGTCAATAATATTGTCTTCTTCCTTGAGACTTTTCTTAAGGTGTTTGATGCACCTGGAAGAAAGACACCTTTCTGTTTGCTGCAGTTTTGCCAAGGCTAATGTTCTACGGGAAAATATGCCATTGAATTTCGGACTCTGGCTGCCAACACTGGCTTTGAACTATGAAGCCTTAACATCTGCATTCCTGCAAGGTCTTTCTGACAAAAGAGATTCCTTTCCTTCTGGAAGACCTTATTGTCTCGATGCACATTTTCGTGAATGACAAGTAGAGAAAGGCATGTTCTGTTTTCAACTACCTAGACCGCTATGAAATCCCCAAAAGACTTTTTCTTCTCCAGATGCTTGTCTTCTAGAGGTACAAGAAGAAAAGACATGTAAATTAACTATTGGTCTTTTTTATACCGGGAAACTCTATGACCTAGAAGCAATGGAGGAACTACTTCAAGGTAATTACAAGTTTTTTTGCAGATGTGAACTCTAGACTTTTCCTTCCTGTATTTAAAACTTTTAAGACTAAATCTTTTTCTACACAGGCCTTTATAGACTCTGGAGCAGCAATTAATTTTTTTGACTCTACTTTTGCCTCGCAACTGGTTCTTCCCCTTTCCTTTTCCTTCTGCCTCAAACTCTTTGTAACAAGAAGAGAATTGGGCGGAAGTTTTTTCCATGCTCTGGAGTTTAGTATGTTTTAGTATGTTTGGCCAGGGGTTTGTGTATGGTTTCTATTAGTCCTGATATATTTTTTGTGAGTGTGGGTCTTCTTGGGTTTCCTGTTTTGTGAATTTTGGGAAGCTTGTAAAAGATGCCAATTTCAGCTGTCAAAATCAGTACTGCTCTGATGTAATGAAGAGGGTATAGCCCTCAAAAGCTTGTCAAATAAATAAACTTTTAGTACTATTTAGTTATATATATATTGACTAATACAGCACTACAATATTTCAATAGTAAATACTATACTATACTAATTGCATATTAAATATAGGACTAATGTCAGTGAAAACTTGCCATTTACTGCAGGTAATAAATGTGATTTCCCCCCCTCTTTTATACAGTATAATACTTTAATTTAACCATTGGTACTGAGACAAGTCACAGAGAAATTTTTACTAACTAATATTTAACTAATATTAACAATTTTGTTTTAGGATTATTAAGAATGTAGCTCTGACAACATGAGAGTATAATATTAAAGAATACATTAGTGCTACAGTGGGAATAAATCTGCGATTCATTTTGAACAATAATTGTTTACTACATTTATTGAGATATGCAAATGTGCTACACAAAAACAGATACAGGGGTTTAAAATGGAGAAAAAGGTACAAGAAGAAAAGACATGTAAATTAACTATTGTCTTTTTTATACCGGGAAACTCTATGACCTAGAAGCAAAGGATTAACTCCTTCAAGATAATGTCAAGTCTTTTTTGCAGATGTGAACTTCTTGGGCTTTTCCTTCCTGTATTTAAAACTAAATCTTTTTCTACACAGGGTCTTCCCCTTTCCTTTTCCTCCTGCCTCAAACTCTTTGGGTACTGGCTATAGACAACAAACCCTTGGCCTCCAAATCTACCTTTGAAGTTTTGTTCCATGTTGGCATTCTATGTCAAGAAAGTTTTTCATTTCTGGTGATTCACAATCGGCCTGCCCTAATGATCCTTGGACTTAGACCATATTGGACCATATCTCCAATTACACAACCCTGTCATAGACTGGTCTTGGAATTCTTCTTGTTTTTCCAAATGTCTCCCTTCCTTCCCTATTCATTGTTCCTTTATTAGTTGTAAAAATGCCTTTCTTGGCTACATTGTATATGTCCAGTGTCTCCAGATGGATCCTGCTAAAGTGTCAGCCATTCAAAACTAGTCTCTTACTACTGGGACCAAAGCCATACAACACTTAATTGGGATTGCTAACCATTATAGACAATTTATTAAAGGTTCTCTATAATAATTTCCCAAATTCTCACCAGAAGGTGCAGTAGGTCCAACTATTGGTCTCCAGCATCTCTCAAAGCATTCAAAAAATTCAAAAAAAGGGAAACGCCATCCTTCTGCTTATTTCTCTAAAACATTTCTACCCAATGAGCAGAATTATGACATATGAAGGACACATGAAGGATAATTCTTTACCTATTACTATTTTTACCAATCAGGGTCCCATTATTCCTGCAACTAAAATCCTGGCTTCCCTGACTCCCCAACTTTGTTCCCAAATTTAAGCACAAGCATCTGCACCTTCTGACACACCTCCTTGCAAAACTGTTATACCCTCTCCCCTTTGGGAAACACTCCTTTAACAGACTCATTGTTCTAAGCAAGCCGGACACCCTGAATTGAATAAAACATTTGCAGGGTTATTCAATAAAAGTTCTAATCATTTAAAATGGTGCTAAATTTGCCCCAACCAATCAGATATTAGCTTTCAAATGTTAAATAAGATCTGATTGGTTATTTTAAATGATAAGAACTTTTATTGAATCTCCCTGTTGATCTACTTGCTCATTTTCTCTGGTAGTCAACCATAAGATGTAAAAGATTTTATTCAAGTCTGCTCTAGCTGTGCTCAGCCCAAGTCTTCTAGAACTCTGCCCTGTTGTCTACTTTAACCCCTGCCTATTCCGTACATTCTTTGCACCTATTAATCAATGGATTTTATTGTTAAACTCCCTCTTTCCAAGGTATTTGAATAACTGTAGACTGCTTTGTAGAGCCTTCTGAGCATTCTGAACAGAATTGGGATCTGGAGCTCCCTGGCCCTCAACTAGCAAACACCATCATGAGAGCGGCTAACCTCTACAAAGTGCCATAAATAAAAACTCTGCACTTCAAGGGATAACTAAGTATGGGGAAAAAAATAAAAATACACCATAATTTAAGAAACTGGGGAAGTTTGCTCACACGGGGAAAGCACCAGGCACAGTCTAACATCAAAAGACACCAAAGGGACGGAATTAGAAGAGCCATCCAGGAAACCAGGGCATTGCTCACTGTCCTCATAGATGAAGTAAGGGTGTATGTGGGCCTTGTGAGGCACGACCTGCAGACACAATGGCACACAAGGGTACCTCCTGGCTCTAGACCCATGCTTATGGTAGCCTGCCTGCTAAATGTCAGAGACAGGGATGCAATCCTCCTGGTGGCCAGGGAGAAAGGGGAAATATGGATTAAAAACGCTACATTCATGATATTTCATGACTACTCAGCTGACCTCCAGAAACATAGGGCTAACTTTATGGCTCTTAAGCAGCACCTATGTGGACTTAATATCTACTTAGGAGTGACAGGTTTAAGACATACTATTTCTGCAGGCAACACTGTTCTATGCATGAAAAACAATAATTTTAAGATGGGCATCACACAAAGTGAAAATCTGCATTAAATGAATACATTCTGATTTACCCCTAATATAAATACTATACAAACACAGAGGCTGCCCAGACAAATACCAAAAAAAATTTCATCATGGACTGACTCACCTCTTACTGTACAATCTAACTGATATAATGGAACAGGAAAACATCTATGGATCTATATTGTGGATTGGGGGCAGATGGTGCGGGGGCCGGGAGGCTGGAGCGGCAGATGTATTCCCTTAACATGTTAAACAGATAATAAATGCAGACTAGATTGTCATGTTTAAATAAGTTAAAAGTTAATTGGAATGTTTTATCACCAACACAATAATGGTCCAACATTTCTTCTTCTGCCTATCACCTGCAGTCCAATGGGGCAATCAAATGCACTAATCAGTCTTTGGAACAGTACCTCAGGTGTTATATTTCTTATACCCAGGATCTTCTGCCGTAGGCCAAGTTTGACCACAACAATTCCTGTCATGCCTCTTTTGGGAATTCTCCTCAAGATTTTCTTTTTACAGAGGTTCCTGCTGCCAATGACTCAGTTGCCCAAATGTACGCTATCTGGCACTCTACTAAGATCTGACTTCAGAAGTCTGCCCTTGCCAAAATCTGCAGCTGATAGAAAACACAGAAAACCTCTTTGCAGTTTGTCTCTAACATTCTTCCAATATGCAGAGTCCTAATGTGTTTCATATTTCTCTCATTGAACCTGTAATCTCTAATCAATATTCCATTCCTCTGCAACCTCCTACTCCAATTTCTATTGATGGTCAACAGGAATTTAAAATTGAGATGGTTTTGGATTCCAGATTCTTTAGAAGATATCTCCAGTATCTTGTCCATTGGTCCTGAAGAAATATTATGGGTTAAACACATATGTGCATGCTCCTCATTTTGTCAAGTGTTTTCACAGGAATATTCTGGATAATCCTGGTCTATTTGGTTTGTTGTGACCCCATAGAGGCGGGGATACTGGCACAAACATACCTGCCACTTTAGTCCAGGGCTGATCCAGTACAAGCCGGATGCTTTCCTTCCTGCTCCTGATGCCTCTTTGTAGTTTTGGCTATCGCTGGCTCCTGTGTTCCCTTTTCCCAGCCTCCAGCTACTTACCTTGCTTGTAGCCAACTACTTATCTTGTTGGTTTCCAGTATCCTGCTACTTACCTTGCCTGTATCCAGCATCCATCTACTTACCTAGCCAGTATTAAGTATTCAGCTACTTAACTTGCTTAATCCAGTATCCAGATACTCACCTAGCCTGTATTCTGTATGCAACTACTCACCTTGCCTGTATCCAGTAACCAGCTACTTACCTCTGCCTGCATCCAGTATCCATTCTACCTACAAGTTTTCAGTATCCAGTTTCCACATCAGCCTGCACCTACTTACCTTGGTCTGCCTCCGGTATCCAGTTACTACCTCTGCCTACTCCTGTGTCCAGTTACCTACCAGCATCTAGTTTCCAGTTACTTACCTTATTTGGCCACTACCTTTTCTTGGACTTAAACCTCCTCTTAAAGTGTACCTAATAAGTAACTTAGTTTTCAGGCCGATTCTTTACAGATACCGTTTCTTTAAAAAAAATCTAAAAAAGATGAATATCACCTTTAATAATGAGAACTAAATAATGATATTTAAATAATGATCCCTACCAATCTATTAATTATGATATAGGGTGGAATATTACAACAAGTATAACTAAAGGATACCCCTGCTTTATAAATATAGATCAAACTCTCTTTGACAGGAAATACATTCCATCTCATTAATAGATGTAATGAGATGTATATCAAAGGTATAGTCAGAGAAATTAATTTTCTGATTTATTAATTTGTTTGTGGTTCCTTCCTAATGTGTATCTTTTCTGGGATTGGTGAAAAATCCATTACCACTGTGTTTGCTTGCAGTACTGGAGGG
Organism: Hymenochirus boettgeri; assembly: GCA_019447015.1. NCBI lineage: Eukaryota > Metazoa > Chordata > Amphibia > Anura > Pipidae > Hymenochirus > Hymenochirus boettgeri. The sequence continues at coordinate 2,659 of JAACNH010001048.1, read as the reverse complement.
ATATACTGGCTTAATTCTCTAATAGGTTGCACTTTTTCCTTGAAAAAGAGGGTTTACCTTGTCTCTCCATGTCTCCATTTATTTATATTTGGGATGAGAAGAAATTAACAAAACCAGTAAGTCCCCCACCCCCCACGGTTCTGAGTAAAAAATAAAACAACTAAAGCAGATTTTAATATTTTCAACACTGAAAAATATATAAACCAAAAGACTAAAAGAATTCTCCAGTGACATTTTGTTAAGTTGTGAAATAATGATGTTTAAAGGGTAGCTCCTCAATATAAACCGATCACCATTGAATTATGTAAAAAATATTTAATCATGAAGTTTACTTAAAGGAAGAAAGGAAGGAATTTTTTTTTTATTTAGTGATGAATTAATATAGCTTTGTTAATTGGGCAATTTTTCATATGAAATGTAAATATCAGGTTTATTATTTTCATGGCAACAACCCAAACAGTACAAAGACAGATTCTATTATGCATTACCAAGTATAATTACCTAAGCATATTACATTAGTATAAATACCATAGCTCTTCATCTTTATTAATCACATCTTCCCATTCACCTTGACTACAGTACATTAGGGATGGCCAGTTCGCGGATCTGAACCCGGATCCGCCGCGGACTTATCCCGTTCGCGAACGGCGGATTTTTTCAGATTTTCCGGATTTTTCGCCTTCCGAACTTCCGATTCGCGGATTTTTCGTATTTGCGGAAATTTTAGAAATTACGAGTTTTCACGTATTTTCAAAAATTTTCGAAATTACGAGTTTTCACGTATTTTAAAAATTTTTCAAAAATACAAGGATTTCCTCTTAATTCCTTACATACGTATTTTCGAAAATATTCGAAATTACGAGGATTACTTGTATTTTCAAAAATACATATTTTCGAAACTACATGAAAACTCGTAATTTCGAAAATTTTCGAAAATACGTGAAAACTCGTAATTTCGAAAATTTTCGAAAATACGAAAAATCCGCGAATCGGAAGTTCGGAAGGCGTAAGCATATAGGGTAAACTATAAGCAGTAAAGCAATAAAAACAGCAATAAAGTAAACATTAGGGAACTGTAAATAGGACATAATTAGTGAAAGTAATTAGTTGGATACAGAAAAGGTACAAGCAGAAAGGAAGGGGGGAGTGGGAATTATCCTATAGTAATCATCTCTTAGCATTTGTTTAGTATATAATTCAGTTTTAATCCCATGTTGGGGGTGCTATTACAACATAGACGCTTGACCATGCTTCATAATAAATACATACAATACAAAGATTGTGAAAGCACTCCAATTAGGGTAATTTACAACTTTGCGTAAATACTACTGATCTGGTCAAACATTTATACAAACATAGAAAAGATAATCAAAAACATAGAAAAGATAATCAATGCACAATCCCAGGCCCCATACAATATCATATTATCTGCAAACTCACATACATTATAAACAAAGGGGTTTTATCATACATTACTGTGATCACATGGATGAAAAGCCAACCACGTCAAGGTAAGGTAACCCCAGTGTGCAAAAGACCCAGGAGTGCACCGAGTATACTTACATATATATATATATATGTATATATATATTGCAATTGGCGGCAGCGGGCACTCCACGAATTCGGCAGCCTGGGTGCACAATCCAAACAGATACAGCTTGTGAAAATACGGAGGCACTCTCAGGACTTTACAAATAACGTGCGTGTTTATTCAAACAGAGTTGTTGACATGTTTCCGCCCCGTAATTGGGGCCGTCTTCAGAACATCTGAAAATCGTAATGCAAAAGTTTAAATACCTGTGATATCCAATCCGTGTAGCTGCTTCTATGTGTGTCACTAGTGTAGTGGTGACGCTGACCAATCTGAACAAAAAGGTGTGTGGCCAATGGACAAAGGGGGTGTGTCTGCATTGCGCCGGTCAAGTAACAAGCTAGAATCCTGTTGGCTGGGAAGTAACAGGCTCCTGTCATGTAAACTAGACATCAATCAGTATCTGGCAGCAACTGGAAATGCAGTGACATACACTGACTAAAACAGAACCCCCGATGTGTCTAAAAACTATTAATGTGCAATAAAGTGCTAAGTGCCAATGTGATAAAACTATAAATAAGTATAAAAATATAAAAACAAGCCTATTGGAGGAACACTACTGAAGATATGGAACGAAACATGGTGACATCAGTACTGGGGACTGGACTACAAAGTTAGATTATGTATATGTAGGGTAGACGTCACTGGTTAAGAAATGTACATCTGAATAATAAATACTAGTAAAAACTATAACCAATCACAGATCCCGTAATATTCACATATATGCTTATATTCATATTACGGGATCTGTGATTGGTTATAGTCATCTTTTCTATGTTTGTAAAAATGTTTGACCAGATCAGTAGCATTTACGCAAAGTTGTAAATTACCCTAATTGGAGTGCTCCCACAATCTTTGTATTGTATGTATTTATTATGAAGCATGGTCAAGCGTCTATGTTGTAATAGCACCCCCAACATGCCCCTTTAATGGGATGTCCTATGCCTTTAATATAAAGCACTGGATGGATGTCCTCTTCCCTCATTTTGGCCAGTTTTCACAATGGCCAATTAAAGGCATGTGTTTGAGCATAAATCCCATGAATGCACTGAAGTATTTCTTATATTC